>JABEXW010000915.1:0-47558 GCA_013266185.1 Fusarium sarcochroum
TTAAATTTTCTAGCATGAATCGAGATTTGAACTAATGATTGACGGGGAAATAGGTCGATGTCAAGGTCCGTGTGATAATTGCTCGTTTCCGTTCTTATGAGAGGTTTGCGAGGTGAGGTAGACCCTTTATAGTTAGTAGGCGAGTAATAATTAAATATTTAAAAATATACTCGATATCATACCTCGAATAGATCTGTCAAAGAAAGAATACTGATTCGAGGACAATGCAGTGGCTATGTACAAGCAAGACAAATGATTAGGGGGCGATCACTGGAGCTTCCCTAACGTAGGGCCCCAGACCACTACGCCACCGTCTCGTATTGGCGAGGTAGCCATCACAATCCCTCTACTGTGAGATAATAGCTTACATTAGTTGATTGTGTGTCGAACGACCAGGACTATTATATTATGGCTGTAGTGGTAGCGTTAGCCATATGTTTTAGCTATATGCCTTGTCGCATAGCCGAGCTCGCCAAGATAGCTCTGATAAGGTAGCTTGCGAGTGATAGTAAACAAACTGCAATGTGGTCAGTGGCTATTGATGACATATGAATGGAAGTATGGGGCTTTCAGGTTGGCGTGCGGTAAAGCAGATATGCTCTTAACTTCTTGAGTGTCTCTCTTTCCTTTTACGATTCATTTGTTCTCAGCTACCGCATATTGTATCCTTGTGTCCTACTCATGAGGACTTTCGAACTGTGGAAGTTGCTAAGATCAAACTCACGTCTTCACACATGCCCTTCAGCCGGCGACTCTACTTATTTTGCACAATACAGAGCCAACACACGTAGTTAGTGCTGGCGAAACTAACCAGGGCGAGAGGAGCTCGCGCGGAAGCAAGAGGAAGAGAGTTAAAGGAGATAAGCCCTTAAAGACAAGCAAAAGACTTGGAAGGAAGTTAGGGACGCCCTGGGGTCCGATTTGACTGACTCCGTTGAAAGTGGAAACTCAATTACAAACGACAACGGCAGAGGTGAGAAAGGTTAGGAACCCAATAAGGCTGAACACAAAGAAAGTCCACCTAAAGGACATTGAGAACATTTCAAGATACCTTCTGGAAAAGATAGTTCAGATTTAGCCTGCTCATAGGTGCAGGCAAACAGCCACCTAAAGAGCGGAAACCCAGGTCTTAGACCGAGCGTGATGATGATCCTCCCGAGTATCATGCTGTCATAGCTGATGCCAGGACGGAAGGTCTGCATGGCAAACCTTTCAAGGAATTATTGAAGGCTATCCAAGACAAATATTCCGCCGTAAAAGGTAATCCTTTACTGGAGTGGTCTGCTCTGTATTGACCCACTTTATGCCTTGAAAACTATTGCCTCATCACTATGAATAGTGCTTGCTAAGCTTGTAAGCTCTCTAGAATGGCGAGTGATCGTACTGACCCTGCTTTATATGGTTGTGAAGGCTAGACAAGGTCTAGGCTTCATATAGAACCCGTCGATGGGAGTCGGTTGACTGGTATCACCTGTTTTCCTTGTAATGAAAGATAATTGTGTGGGCATTAGGTCATAATATCTGCGTAACGGAGAAGAAAAGGTGCTCTTCGTTGTAGGTGACGCCGGCCTCTTTTACTTTAGGTTGCAGAGCATATCCCAAGTGATTTACATTGCATGAGTAACTCGAAATACCATTATGCACCAGGTTGTACAGAATGGTAATGCAATACGGGATAGTCAACAAGCGATGTTATAGCTGAGAAGTTAAAAAAGTTTGAAATCGGATAGACATAGACATCAGAGGCATAGTTAGGTACTGGCATCTAAGGTGTAGGATTCTTGCTAGTTTAAGGCAACTACGAGTTTTGCAAGTTCCTAGCTAGACTTCTGGGCAGTAGAAGTAGAATTGCTGGTGCCCTGGAAAGTTCTGTTCTGGATCCAATCGTTCACCAGGGAAGCAATTACCAGGTTGTTCTTCTCAACATGCAAGAAATGCCCATTGCCCTTGATACCGATATCAGCCAGCTTGATCCATTCGGGCTTGCCACCAGCCTGCTTGAGGAAGTCAATCACACAGTGGTCGTATGTGACATGGACTGAAGCTTCGCCGGTCAACAGAAGGTAAGGCACCTTGTTGATGTTGGGAAGCTTGCGAGCGGGCTCAGTCTGGAGGTAGCAGTTGCGGTGCGCGAGAGTCTCGTCTCCGACTGACTCGCTTTCGAGTTCTGTACCAGATGTGGTTAGCAAAATAAGACATTAATAGTGAAAGCGATGGTCAAGCTTTGACATACCAGATGGGTCGCTGACGGGAGGGTCATAGGTGACATTGGTGGAGGTAAGACCCCAGGGGTTAGAAGTGTAACCACCGAGGCCCTCAGCATAGGACCAGAAGGGAGAGGTGGCAGCCTCGAGGTTGATGCTACCGGCGATGTACTCAGGGCAATCGTTAGATAGCAGAAGAGGGTTCTTGCTGCCGAGCGAGTGCGAGACAAGGAAAGCCTTTTCGCCAAGAAGAGAGAGCAGTTCACATCCAGCAGCACGTAGAGCAGTCTCTTGAGCAGCAAAGTTGGTGGTGAGGGGAATCAGCGACTTCTTGAACTGATCGTAGATGGGGTCTCCGTCAACTCCAGTACCAGGCCATTGAGTGTGTAGTTTACCCTGGGGATATGTGTCAAAGTTCTCCGGCGCAGTGAAGAACTTTGAAACCGTCTCGGTGGGTGATCCCGCGGCCATGGGGAAGGTAGTAATAGCGTTCTCGGAGCTGCGACCAATGGCAATGTTGTCGACTAGATACACGACATAGCCCTTGTCGGTGAAGTAGCTAGCCCAGCCCTCACGGCCGTCAGGTGTGTTGAGCCATGTGCTGCCAGAGATACCGCCACCGTGGAAGAAGACGAGAGGGTGTCTCTGGTTCCAGGAGCGAGTGGGGGTCAGCTTCTCGACGTATAGCTGGTCGACCGTGATGGTTCCCGAGTTGCTCTTGGCTGTACGACCGCCAATGTAAAAGAAATCGCGCTTGTAGGCAATCTCAGATGAGCGGCACTTCATGCTGATGGCATTGGTACCGGTGCAGTCCTCGGAGCGAGCCTCGTGGACGGGCTGCGCAAGAGCGCCGAGGAACAGCAGGGATTGGAGGAAAATGCGAGCCATTGTGACGAATTAGGTGTGGTGAATTAGGCGTGATAATTAGGTGTATTGGAAAATGAATGGATGCCAGCAAATACTGGACTTGGTAAAGCGAGTGACTGGTGATGAGACCTGGAGTGTGGCGAATCTCAATGCACAAAAGCCAAGGGAACTCGATACGTTTATGTATATCACAGCAAGGGGACATTCCGTGCCGCATATACGGCTGTCAGGAACAGCTCACGGAATCTGGCGTGCAGCAGCGGGGCAGCCTGGCTCTACCGTAATGATTAGTACAGCGACCAATAACATATTCGAAATATGCTGCTCTGGCCAGGGGATTCCGCATACAGTGACAAGGGATCCCAGAAAGGGGCAGCTTGGCACGTGGTTGAAGGAAGTGATATATCCGCAAAAGCAAATCTTTGGTACGATCTTTAGTCCCGGAAGAATTATGTACTGCGCCTCTTGTGGGCGGGAACGTGTCTCTTGGCAAGAATGCTCCGATTGCCTCAACCGAGTCATCCACTGGGGATATCCACCGTAACGGTCACACCAAGGATGGTGATCCTAGTCCAAAGCGGAGCTATAACGTATAACCGAACCTGACGTGCCCTAAAATTTGCATCGGTTGATTCTCGAGCCACCGTTAAGAGTCGGTTAGATTGAGCAATGCAAGGCCGTTATCATGGTATGGTTATGCTTGTACGTTGCTTGACACGATTAAAGTTAAATGGTGAGTTTTTTGGTATTAACAATACAATTAATAGTAAATTCGTATTCTAGTCATAGTGTAGTCGTTGATTATAAAAACATAAGAAAATTCTGAAAGCCCGACAGCCGCGATCGCCGCATACCCTAGCCAGTCCTGCGCCCGTTGAAACTGATAGCTCCTTGGCTTTTTACATGCTGATCCTATTAACATCCTGCCTCGATGCGGTATTCTTATCGTACGTGAGTTGAACCTCGTCTGTTCGTAGAATGTTCAGCTCAACGTCGCCTCCCTTGTCTTTAACAATAATGTTCTCAATTGACTCGGAATTGGCCAGGGCAGCCCGTCGTGCGGTCGTGGTGTGTGTATTGTGTGTATTTCCTTCCAGATCGGTCCATCCTGCCGTTCGAGAGCGTGAGTGCGAACCGGATGTTCCGAGTTTCGTTTTGATCGTAGTCCAAGTTCCCATGATGGCAGCATCAAGTACTGGTAGTGAGGCCGTCAATGTGCCAAAGGTGAGATCCAGTACAGTCCATCGCAGAACCGACGTGTACTGCCAACACGAGTCGTTGGTGATGGTAACGACAGTTTGTTGTAGTAGACCGCCAATGACAGTGGTTCCTCCAACGAGCCAAATGAAAAACAAGCGCGCTTTCTTGCCTTTGTTGATCTTGACGTGGAACAGGATGATGATGGGCGCGAGTAAGAGTACAATACCCTGGGCATACCGTAAGCACTATGCTGAAGGAATGGTATCGCTTAGCTTACCTGTGCTACATGCATGCTGCTCAAGAATTTATTCTGCAAGCCTGCATCCACGCATACGGCTGGTTTGTCCAAAGAACCAGCAAATTTCTTATCCCATGCAGATTGAATGGGATTACAGCTGAAGATAAACCCTTTACGGAAAGCATTATTAGTCTCGTTCTGGATATTTGGCTAGACACCATCTTCTATTAGGAAGTTGCCTTACAGAATATTGCGAGAAGGATGTATATCACCACCGTACCAAGAAAAATATCAGCAAATAGCTTCCATTTCCTTGAGGCTCTGTCGGCGAGGCGGCGAACGAATATTGTAATGGATATCTTGATGAGACCGACGGCGACATAGAAGATGATCCTACATATGGAGAGATAATACATGTAAAGATTGTACTCTTCATATGTACTTTCGTATGTGTGTCTACCCGCACCAGTCTGGTAGAGCATTGCTATACAGATGCATGGGTAACAGACTGCTAGTGACTACATTATGACCATTAGCTATGTTCTTGCGCCGCTTCCGTTGATAGACGCTGCTTCGCGTTACGACTTACTGCAGCAGCAATGATTGCCCAGTCATCGGCTCCAAACTGAGAGGTTCCCTTGAGGCGGATGAAAATTCTGGCTATCGTAGGCACCACAATGGCCAAAATGACAATGATCATGCCCGCCAAAATCTCAGGCACTTTTGTATCGTCGGGTGGGTTTTCGGGTCTCTTGATGGAGAATTGGTAGCCGAGGCTGGCGTTGACGTTGTTGAGGCCATACTGGCGAAGCATGCCCTGGATAATGTGGAAGTCATCGAGGTTCGCTGGTGGCTCCCCAACCAACGCTGAAGAAGCTTTGGAAAACATGGGGATATCTAGATATGGTGTTGGTTCGACTGAGATTGTGTCGATCACTCGCAGGAAGTGGAAGTTGTTGGGCAATCAAAGCATAATATCGGGTATTACCTCGAGAAGACCACACTCCCTTGTAAAGACCCTCCTTAAATTTTCCTCTCCTGCGTCTTGCTTTTCTTTTCTTTTTCTCTGTTTGAGGGATTCATGGTTCGATTCTACATTGCATGTCTCCAAGGAGGATCCCTGTAATATCTCCAGGCTAAATAGGACGACAGGAGCACCTGCCTATTTAAACCGATTCCATTAATAAGGGCCGGTTCCCCTCCTGCGGCACAGTACCCGTCCGTACCAGAAATTCGGTAACCGATCTTCTATATGAGATGTGATTATAGGTACTAGGCTGGATATATACAGCTATGGCCGGGGACTCTGTCAAGCGGAGTTCACATTTGTAAAACTTCGGGTCCTCGCTTACGGGGTTCCAAGGGATCAGGGGGATCGTGGTCCGGGCTCGGAAACCTCGGCCTTTATCGACGCGCCGAGAACATGAGAAGGATGGAACCATATAACAGAATGTTCTCCGTCCAATCGCATTAAAGCCCGTCGTGAGCTTTGTAACCCCGTGCTCGTAAACGGGTCGTGGGATTGTCGCGACATTCCCCTGTCACTATTTTTTTGCCTTTCTTCTCTTCCTAATCGTGGCTCATTGGCATCGAGGAAGAGCTAATGGTGCAGGACAGAACAAAGAATACTATCACACTGTGATTGATCGAAGGCTGGTAAGGCTGAGAAATGGGTGGGCTGGTGATATTGTCCGCGTATGGCAAGATATGCTACCTTGGAAGCTCGTGCACCCCTTGGTCTTGTAACATCGTCTCCCGGTACCACAGTCCTGGGTAAATCTTGTGGACCCAACAGTTGCGTCTAAAATCTTGATGAGATTAAAAGCCAGGATATTCAGGTGCTACTTCGAAGATCATCCTATGCTCACTATAGACTATTTTCCAAGGTGAGATAAAAGTACGTAGCCTGAATATTGTAAAATAGTAGTGCAAAAAGTGCAACTGAAATGATTTACTTTTGTAAAGTCTTAATCTTTGACTCAGCAAACTATATGGCAGAAATCTCCGTATTTGACTTTGTTCTATTTCAATTGTGTATTGGAATTTTGTGTTCTCCTTCGAGATTAAGTATCTAAACATCTTCGCCGACCTTGTCTTGGTCAACTTTTGATGATAATGTCACAAACACCCAGTGAAGCTTTCTTGCCCTCCGATTCTTATTGATTGTATACATTTGAGAAAATGAGAAGGCTTTTAAGATACTGACATTCTAATAAGCATAGAAAACAGTCCGCAGCAGTTAGAGAATCCCCAATTTGCAACACAAAGACGACCGTGTTTCAGTCTCTAAAATCCAACATACAAATGGGAAGGACTCATTGTTACAATGACTGTGACTTTGTTTGGACAGGGTAGGCTGATTCAAAAAAGTCGACTGCACGTGGCATATCAGGTGAACTCTGAACCTATGCTTCAGCGCATAATTATATCGGCATATTATTCATGCACCAGGATTTTCTCAATCAGATGAAATTTTAAATCCAGAGAAAATTCAACATAAACGGGCGGTACACTATTGCCAAGAAGGTATCGATTGCAATTTTGTATTTGTTCAAAAGGTGACATAGTTTCGTATTTATAAACCCGTTTCGAGCCGTTATCCTTCATTTCCAATCAAGCACTGATGATTCCAAACATCCTTGAGCTCCTTTTATTACTTCACAGCATCCCTTTAGTCGCCCAAGTAAAAGTAGTGCTGACCAGTGAATTCGGCACAGTCAACACTGATGCTGTTGCTCTGCGTATGGACATCCCAAGTCTGACAATCCGCAGAGCAGTCATCGCTGGGGCAAGCTCCCATCTTGGAAGGCGTTCTTGAGTCTGTTCCAGTCAAGAGAGCCTGGAAAGCCATGAAGCATTTTCCTTCCGGGCAGAGTTCTGACAAGTCGGCGCAAATGTTGGTGCCCTTGGCCCATCCGAGAGACTGTGACTTTTCGCTGGCGACAAACTTGGGGCATTCGTCGTCTTTGATCTTGATTTGTCCGTTATATTGGGCGAGAGCGAGGCCGAAGAAAAGGACGGTTGATGCGATGGCGGACTTCATTTTGGATGGTAGGTTATAGTATGAGTGTATATGGTAGTTAAAGTGGCGAGCAAATGTTTGAATAGGTTATCTGTGTCTAGTTAAGTTCTGCTCTGAGAAGGCCTGGTCGTAACGATTTTTATACCTAGAGATCGCCAAGTACATGGTTGCGACAAATTCCCACATATAATTGATGATCTGCGGCAAGCCTTACGAGTGAGATTTTAGCATGTCGCATTTAGATGTTTAAGTCAGTGCATATGCTCAAAACAACGGACCTAAAGGAAGTTTAGTGGGTCAAAGAACCAGAAAAGGATTTAGTAGGAATGTTTCATCTCAAAAATCATGATACGAAGAAGGGGGGGATATAGTGATCGCTCGGTCTTTCGCATTA
The DNA here is from genome assembly GCA_013266185.1 of Fusarium sarcochroum. Taxonomy (NCBI): domain Eukaryota; kingdom Fungi; phylum Ascomycota; class Sordariomycetes; order Hypocreales; family Nectriaceae; genus Fusarium; species Fusarium sarcochroum. Next base: position 7,926 of record JABEXW010000915.1, read on the forward strand.
GTTACTCCACACAATAAACCTGATTCGACGAGAAACTATCGCATAACTATGACGCGGAGTTGGACTGGGTTGATGAAGGTGACGTACTAATCTGGCAATGCGTCTATGCATTTTTTTAGGAATGCGAAGGGCCGAAAGGCAATTCCAAGAAGGAGACAATAAGCTGCAAAGGATCTGCCTTCTTCCAGGGTTCAAGCATTGCATTGCTGCATAGGAATGGGACTTCGCAGCTCCAGTAATTTCGTGAAGCATTCCTTTGCAGCAGTATACCTCAAGGTCCTGGCCTTCCTACTCGTCTCTAAAGACTGGAGACTTAGATAGTAAGCCAGGTAGTTACTACATCTAGCCAGTAGTAATATCCCGTCTATGTCGAGTTTAAATGTTCTATTTCCGACCTATGCGACATTTGCAAGCTGGTAGTACTTGCTATGATTGATGGCCTATACCATGAAAACTTTCATCTAAAAGGCTCATATGCAAGCCTAGATGAACAGGAAATAACGCAGTGATATCAACCCAACCCATGACTTAATTTGATAACTTTATTGCTTGATTATCTTGCTACATGTGATTCAATCCGCTAAGACGTACTTGATGTCAGTTGCATGTTCGTTGATAAACATCGGGATGAAATCCGACACCATATACCACCTTGGCTTCTCCATCCCGTCATGGATGTACTGCTCTCCAATCTTGAGATTTTTGAAGACAACGTTCTCAATCTTTCTTGAGTCATCAAAACCTAGGATCTGTGACGGATTCACAATCCTGGATTTCTCCATGTCCAAACTGATGTTCTCCAAGATCACATTACGTATCCCGCGACCAGGCGCAGTCGTCCACATGGCATTTTTCATGACTCGAAGATTGACAAGCTGTCCTTTGGAGATCCTCTCAACTCTGATGTTCTTAATGTGAACATTTTCAATCAGATTTTCATCGCCTGCATTGAGAGAGATACATCCCTGATACCACATCTGATTCTCGTAGTGGTCCAAAATGTCGATGTTGCTAATATTAATATTGCTGAAAGTCTCCGGTTTGGCGGGGTTACCATGTGTGCCCACGTGGATCGGATGCGCGATATCTGGAAGTAGCGTACAATCTCTGATAGTGATGTTGTTCGTATCGCCATAGTAATCCCACCGATGGCCGTATATCGCGACCGTATCATCAGAGTTACGCAGGAAGCAATTTTCTACCAGGATGTCTGACGAGCAGAAGAAGTCGACACCGTCACCATTCCCGTGAGATGAGAAGGATCGGTAGCCGTTTATATGGACATCTTTCGCCTCTCCAGTTGTCAGACTGAATCCCGTAGCACCCAGCGAAGTAACTTTCTCGACCACAATGTTGTTTGATCTCTCAATCAAGATGGCTCCACCGTTAGGTGCATTGTAGATGAAACCATGGCCTCGGACTCCAGAGTTGGAAACGTTGATAAAGTTGAGCTTGAATGTTATGAATGCTCCTCCTGCTAGGTACACTGTCGTATTGGGCGGCACAAAGAGATTTCCATCGGTGACTTTACTGAAGGCGGATCCGTTGTTGATGCCTGGACCAAAATACCAGATACGCTCAGAGTCGTTGGAAGGCGCGCTATCATCAATCTTGTTCGTAAGAACATGGAGAGCTTGCCATTTGTTGTCGTTAATCTCCAACATCACGTCTCGGGGCTTGTCGAGGGTAAAGCTGATAGTGTCTCCATCTACGGTTGTTGGGATACCGAGAGATAGTGGTCTGATAGTTGCGGTATGGATCTTGCCAAGACTCCATTTGGCCTTGATTTCAACGGGACAACCAACGTCGAGTGATGCTAGTGAAATAGGATGTTTATCGAATTGGTTGCGGGTGGTATTAACCTCAGCAACATCGGTTGCGTAAATAGGGACTGAGATCCAGTCATTCGAGTTGATTGGTCGAATGTGCACGACGAAAGCGTCGCTGACTGCTATCCCTTTTGGGGCGGCGTAAGTCTTGATTGAGGTTGAGTTGTCGGGCATGGCGATGGTATAACACAAAAAGACAAATTTCAAGTAGCTCTGGGCAGAATAAGTTGTTCTTAGACGTTAGGTCACTGATGATTTCAATTTACTACGGTGTCTTAATATTTTATGTGTGAATTTATCATGCTCGTCAAACCGCTTCAAGTTCGTTCGCATGAGAAGCCACGGAATATGTTGCGGAGGAAGCTCCGGTACAACCATGGCTTTGTTACTGGCGTCGCGTTTAAGCGGTCCAATCACAGACGAATTTCTCTTTCGCGAGTAATGAGCCTAGGATACAGTCACAAGACTAGGCGCCTGTTAGTGCTAGAAAGTTTTGCGCTTTTTTATGGCCTGATAAGTCGGATGCACTAACAGAACTGCCACAATCGAGTGTACCCAGTCTATAGACCCCCAAAAAGTCGTGCCAGTCGGCACTGACGGAGGAGTCTCCGATACTTAATCCGACGCTTCCAAGCAACAAAGATCATACCACACCATCTTTAGAGTACCGGTCAACCTGACAGGGATGTCGTCATGTGCCCCATGGGGCCCCTCAATCGTATTCTCGGACGAGAAGCTTAACCTCGGGAATCGATGTTTGACGCGTCTGACAATACCTTCAATCTGCGTATCTCGGCTCCCTATCACCGCCGAATATGGCTTCCCAATCTGATTCTGAAGGGGCAAATGGTGACGACTCACCAGTCCAACATACTCGCTTGCATCAAGATGAACCAAGGTCAAAGAAGCGAAAATACACGAGGGATGATCCTCAAGGGCCCTCATGTTCTTTATGTCGCAAAAGAAAGGCAAAGTGCTCAAGAGACCAACCATGCGGCACTTGTATCAAACTTGGTATTTCGACCTATCGACCATTGGCTTATAGCAACTGATTTGTGAAAGGTGCCGAATGCATTTACGACCAGGAAAAAATGAAACCAGGAATGCGATCAGGGGCAATTGAAGCATTGAACCAGCGTGTAGGTAAGCATGGGCGTTCACATCCACATTGAGGTTTCCAGACAGGCTCATGCGCAAGTTTCAGCGACGCTGGAGAACATGTTTGTTGGTCAAGGGATCATTTGGCAACAAATCTGGAATAGTATGAAGCAACCCAACCAAACCTATGGATGCACGCCTAATTCCACTCAAGAGGCAACCATACAGCAGCAGTCATTCAATGTCAAAGAGTACCTCTCAGCATTATCTACATCGAATGTTACTCAGCATCCAGAGCTACCAATGGATGCAAAGCAACAAGAGGGCACCCATGTCATGCCTACAGTTATTTCCCAACCAAAACAAACACCAAGCCTCCCTTATCAAGGTACTCTGGGCACACTTCCTCCAGACGACCTTGTGAACTCTCTTGTCGAAGTCTACTTTGACCAAGTTCATCCGTGGATACCTATGCTGCATGCGCAGACATTTCGATCATGCTTGTATGACCCTTCAAAAAGAGCGCGGGTATCGACAATATTGCACGCCATAATATCGCTTTGTGCTAGGATGTCGGACGATCCGAGATTGCAAAATACCCACTATTCTACCAGTTGCCGTCAGACTGTCATAATTGCGAGCATGGAGTCATTCTCGGTAGAGAATTTGCAAGCCTTGATTATTTGTGCCTTTGACATAATAGGGAGTGGAAGAGGGCCGTCCGCATGGTCTATTGTCGGCAGTATGACAAGAACAGTCGAACAACTTCGTCTTAGCACCGAAGAAGACGAGACTCGGTCCCAGCAATCAACATGTAAGGCGTTGATCAAACGCATGGCTTTCCTGGCTCCGGCTACCACATGGACCGAAGTGGAAGAACGTCGCCGTGTCTTCTGGAATGTGTTTCTCATGGACCGCTTCTGCAGTATCAGCACGGGTTGGAATCTCTCTCTGACGAGTGCTGATGTTAAGCGGAGGTTACCTTGCGAGGGCGCGATATGGGAAGCTGGTGAGCCAAGTCAAACTTCAACTCCGTACTTTGGAATCTCGACTCGATCACATGATCCTGAGAAGGATTACTTGGCCGCCGCTCGCGAAACTGAAGATGGCCAAGCTGCTCTGGGAGGGTTTGCCTTTTGCATTGAGGCCACCGAAAGTTTAAGCCTCGTTACATCATTCTTTCTACAATACGAAGTGGACTTCAAGGAGGTACATGAGGTTCAAAGATGGCTTATGAGGTTTAAGCAGTTGGACTTGAGACTCGTACAGTATGTTCACCCTTGACCCCCTGTAGACTTGAAATTGAACTTGGCAGATGGAAATTCTTTCTCCCCGAAAAGTGGCGCGAGGCTTGCCAGTTCAACACCGACGGCAACCTCGACCCCAATCTTGTCCTTGCACACATGACTCATAATACAGCTGTCGTCCTACTGCATCAGGGCTTAGCATATCCCTCATCAGAATGGCAGTCTGTGCCTGTAAAGCTTCCCTCTGCTTCTAGCGCAGAAACTTGCCAGGCCGCTGCTATCGAGGTCGCCACCATAGCTGGACAGTTTCTCAATCACTCAGCCATCCTTATAAGCCCACAATTCTGTTTTTGCCTCTTCGTCTGTGGCAAAATGCTTCTTACTCACGCGGCATACTATCAAATTAGTCTCCACTCATCCTTCGACTCCATTGTGACGAGCCTTGGAGAGATATCTCGCCGTTGGAATGGAGCAAAGTGTTCAACCAGTTCTAATCTAGCCTCGAAATTCAGCTCCCGTCTCAGAGAGGCTCGTCTTGATGGTGCGAACGCAGTCGATATCCGCGAGGCTTTCTCAGAGAAGCATGATACTGTCGGGTCACCTTCGACTGTTGGTGTCGATCTCCAGAGGACAAGTCTTCAGGCGTCGAGCGCTCCGATGGATGTGTCGGTATCAGCCATGCTGGGCGAGGAAATCAACCTTGACAATTTCCAAACGGAATCACCTGAAAGCATATCCCTGGCGTTCCCACCACTTCCACTCTCGTTCCAGCTCAACAGCGCTCCCCAGGATCCTATCTTGACAGCGGTGAATCCTGGTAACACGTTGCAAGGAGAAATCAACACTAACGGCAACGTCCCAGGAGGTTACATAGACTTTTCTGATCTCTCAGAGCAGACGTTTCACCCTTCGGAGCGAGTTAGCACACTTGGTTGTTTGTATTCCGGGAGGCAACTGTAATGGGGCATTAGCTGTTCGTGCTTTCAATAAACCGAGGATGAATAGATGACGTCATCCACGAATATCACTAAATTTCTCTACTGCAAGGCCGGGGTGTCGGTCACTCGGTCTTTGCTCCTATTCGTTGATTCTGGTATATTAGTGAGCTCTTAGGTCGGGTTTTGATTGGTGGGTGTGAAATAAATGTACTAGATTACCTGGCATTAGCTTTCTCGGCACGTCCTTTTATGCCTGAGACTTTGTCTTAACACGGGTGTTCTAGAGCAATCAAGTAAATCAATTTAAGAACATTATCAATTCTGATAGCCACATCAAGTTGGAGACTATATGATATCTGATATTTGAGACAGTCGAATAGTTATAGAAGAGGACATTATTCAGGAAAACTATTGTTTCATTTCCAAACAAACTGAGAATGTACCTTGGATACCCTATACCGATGCGATAAGCTCTAGATTTATCGATAAGCTTATCGTCGATATCGGACCATAGAATTGGAGCCGTTCCCAAGTTAGCGTGCGGGGCTCCCCTCCCTTGTCCGGATTCAGACCGGTATTACAACCGCGACGGTGACATGTCCGCAGCCAGTCGATTGGCTGGAGAACAGGCATTAACATAACCGACATAAAATGAGGCAGTGAAGCAAAGCTAGGATTGACAGAACATGTGAATCATACCTGGATAACTTACTTGATCAGGTAACAGTAAGACGCAACAACACAAAGCTTGTTTATCCCACGCCATCATTCAAGCTAGCATCGACTCAGTAACCATGGCCTCCAAAAAGCCAATCGTTCTTCGTATCGGCGAAGACATCAAATACAACCATGACTTTTACAACAACGTCTTCACGAAACGATTCGATGTTGTAGCAAACGAAGAACCAGACAGGGAGTCCTTCATCAAGGCACTCAAAGAGAAGAAGTAAGTCTTGCCCATGCATTGCAACCCCCTGTGCGGTCTAACATGACTACAGATATGGCAACTTCTCCGCCATCTACCGTCCACACTTCCAGACTGGTGGCGAGATGGGCCAATGGGATGACGAACTCATCTCTCTTCTACCTCCATCAGTCCGAATCTTTGCTTCAGCTGGCGCAGGCTTTAACTGGGCTGACGTTGATGCCCTTGGTCGCCGTCGTATCTGGTATGCCAACGGCGCTGGTGCTAGTGACGAAGCCGTATCAGACACAGCTCTGTTCATGATCTTGTCCGTGTTTCGTAACTTTTGGCGATCACAGCGTGGAGCTCGTACTTGTGACCCGGAACAGTTCCACGCCATGCACAAGCTTGTTGGCAGTATCAGTTATAACCCTCGGGGTCACATCCTAGGTATCGTTGGATTGGGAAACATTAGTAAACTATTGGCACGCAAGGCACGATTAGCGTTGGGTATGGAGATCCATTACTACGACGTCGTGCGCTCTCCACCTGAGGTCGAGGAAGAGCTTCAGGCCACATACCATTCATCCCTTCACGACCTCCTCGCCATCTCCGACTGCGTTAGCTTACATACTCCACTCAACGCCCACACCCAAGACCTCATGAACACGGAAGCATTTGCCGCGATGAAAGAAGGTTCACGGCTGGTGAACACAGCCCGTGGACAAGTCGTCAATGAGGATGCGTTGATTGAGGCACTAAAAAGTGGCAAACTCTCTGGTGCTGGTCTGGACGTGCATTACCATGAACCACAGATTTCCAAGGAGCTGGCTGCCATGGATAATGTGACTCTTACGTGCCACAATGGTGGAGCGGCGATCACGACAAGGATTAACTTTGAGCTCAAGGCGATGGAGAATATCCTGAGGGTGGTGGATGAAAAGGGCGAGTTTTGTGGAGAGCCAACGACGGCGGTGAATCGCCAGGCATTCGAGGGGGCCTCTTCATAGCATTCGATATGTCTGAATAATTAACATTTAGCTTGATAAGAATTGTGTACAAGCTGAGAGTTTACCAGACAGTATTCTATCCTATTGTTACTAGAGATTGGCATCGTAGGGCTAGAAGCCGTGAACTGTACTGGTCGTGTACTTATAGCACTGGATTGTTCCAAAAGCATAGATAGGACGCATTGAATAGCAAAACAAATGATCGTTGGGTCGAGATACTTTTTAAATGCTAGAGTGACACCGTAACTAACGCCACAGGCCTGGGTGTCTTATTTTTGTGCGGTGGATCGTCAACACCCGGGGGGGTGAAAATTGAAGCCAGTAGCAGACGCACAAAGCCAAGTTGTTGTAGATACAATAAGCTACATGCTGAACTTGAAATCTCCTGAGAGGTGCTGAATGGCCCTCAAATGTCAAGATTGTGCTGGTTGTGCTTTTTATAGCTTATGTGTAGTATACCGTGATCTTAACAGCGCCGTCTTTGGACTGATCGTAACTATAGCAGTGGCAAATATACAGCCACGAAGAAACTTGCCCAAGCCCATACAGTGCTATTATATAATCCAATATATGACAGATTCTCGGCCGAATGTGCTATGAGGGTCAAAGAAACTTGAGTATTTTATGATGGTATTCTACTAACTTTATCTCAACCTTTAAGAATGGCTAGTCCAAAATTACGACCAGTCTAACAATCCTTCAATAGCACCCTGCGAAGACACTTATGGTGGTCAAACGTCTCTTTGTACAAGAGATATCGGTAATCTTCCCAGACGGACATCAACCCGGGCGATTAGTTCGCGCTGGTGAGACCGGCGATTCGTCCGATTGGTGGGCCATGCCTTCCTTGAGCACTATCGACCAGGATAGCAGGTAGAATCAGCTCATGGGTAACCATAAACCGTTACCCCAGGTTTTCCCCATACATACCCCGCAAAGAGATAGTGTCACCACGTGAACGGTCCCGACTGCGTCTTCCCCGGGTGCATATAACTAAACCATCAAACCACCCTGAACCATTCCTTGTTATTCCCATCTCCATTACCACTCATATACACCATCCGCCAAGATGTTTAAAGAGGTGGCCGCGTTTTTCAAGCCCAAGGCTACAAGACAGATGCATTATATGCAGCTGAAGAACAACACTGATCCAACATGGTATCGGGATCCAGGACTTCGAAAGAACGTTTGGCATTGTGTAGGCTTCTACTTCGCTGTTTTTTACCTAGGCTACGATTCCTCGCTCATGAATGGACTCCAAGCAATCCCACAATGGGAGGAATACTTCAATCATCCATCCGGAAGCGTCCTCGGCCTGATTTCCGCGAGTTTATTCCTTCCCGCGATCATCACCCCCTTTATGGCTTCTTGGATAAACGGCCTCTGGGGCAGAAAGTGGTGTTTGGCTGTTGGTTCTGTCCTATTGATCCTGGGTGCGTTCTTGAACGCGTTTGCGAAGAACTTGGGAACATTTATCGGAGGCCGTGTCATCATCGGTCAGTTGTGATAGCCTCTACGAAACAGGGTTATGTAACTCATCTTTTTTTCCAGGTGCTGCCGGGCCTTTTGGCAAGATTACAGGCATTGCACTACTACAGGAACTCGCACACCCTCGCCTCCGACCGTATGTCGCGACAGCATACTACAGCAACTATTACGTCGGCCAAATCGTCGCTGCATGGTTTTGCTACGGCACTTTATCTTGGCCGGAGACCGAATGGAGATGGAGAGCACCTTGCCTGTTCCAGGCCTTCGCCCCGGCCGTCGTTCTCGTGCATCTCCTCTTCGTCCCCGAAAGTCCGCGATGGCTCGTTGACCACGATCGATCCGAAGAAGCCCTCAAAGTCCTAGCTGACGAACATGCAAACGGAGACATGGACGACGAGCTGGTCCGGTACGAGTACGACGAGATCTGCCGAGCTCTTCAGCTCGAGAAGGAGAGCAACAATGCCAGCTACACCGACTTTCTCAAGACCCCTGGCAACAGGCGCCGACTTCTTGTTCTCATCACCATGGGTACAGGATCCAACTGGGTAGGCAACGGTATCATCGCCTATTACCTATCACCAGCACTGAAACTCGTCGGTATCACTTCGTCAAGTGCCATCGCTGGAATCAATGGAGGAATGGCAATCTGGTCTCTCATCTGGGCTTATGCTGGAGCCATGAGCGCTGAAACCTTCGGTCGTCGAACGCTTTGGATCACAGGAACTGCTGGTATGATGGTTGCTTACACCATCATCACCGGCCTCAGCGGCTCTTTTGCCGAGAACCCATCGCGGAGCGTGGGCATTGCTGTGGTTCCGATGATGTATCTCTTTAAGACTTTCTACTGCATCAGCTGGTCACCACTGCCGTTTGCCTATGGCGCTGAGATTCTTCCATACAACCTGAGATTGAAGGGTCTGAGCATTGAGCTTAGTGTCCAGAGCGTTGCATTGGCGTTCAACCAATGGGTCAATCCAGTGGCTCTCCAAGCAATTGCGTGGAAATAGTAAGTTGAGACTTGCAAACAGGATACAGAATACGATCCCTAACCTGATACAGTTACATCGTCTACATTGCCGTTATCGGCATGTACCTTGTTCTCATCTTGTTCTTCTTCCCAGAAACAAGGTATGCCTTTGTCCCCTGCTCGGCTATACTTGGTTCAGTACTGACCCCATTTTGCAGAAACATGACCATTGAAGAAGTGTCTGTGCTTTTCGACACCGGACGGAAGGGAGACGCGGCGGCAGCAGCCCGCAAGTTCCACGACGACAAGTCAAAAATGGATGAGATACTGAATGATGATGAGGATGTCGAGAAAGAGCCAACTGTTTCAAAGATTGAGCGGATCTAGGGTGTTGATAATCGGGTTTCCGTGGTCGACTTGTTTAGCTTTGCCGACATAGAGACATGTTATCCTTCACATGTAATTATGAAATAAGAGAACAGGTTTTTCCAGCTTCAGGGCTTTCACCATCTTTTGCAAGATCTCGTTTCAAAGTGATTGAACTATGATTGTGATAGTGGAAGAAAACTCGCTCGGGGAGGGGAGAAGGAAAGATCCGGAGTATAAGTTTAGTCTACTCCCATGATGGGATGATCAAAGACTATATTAAAATCTAACAAATATAGCATATATTAGCTCAAAACTTAGGCTATGAGATTATCTAGACTTTTATAAGTTTAGGTAGACTAGGTATGATTTATCGCGTAATTATTATGACATAAATTCCGGACTTCTTTTTCTTCCCCAGGCCAGGATATCAAAGTGACCCGCTTTCAGGATCTACGAGTTGTTGTGGAAAGGAAGGGTCTTCATAACTGGGCCTGGCCTGATCAAGTACTTTCACCAGACAGCCCATTTTGGGTTGTAGTTCCGGATCTGTAGCGCCAAATTTCCGGAAATGTTTGCCGTAGTGCAACAATAAAAAAAGGGCGTCCCAGCTGTCATACTTATTTGGGAGAGCGACTAAGCGAAGCGGACTTGAGAATCACCGCGGACATTTCTTTGTCCGGCAGGTCAGGTCAGGTCATATGCCTGTTACCATTCCTCACTGCAAGTCCCACTACCACCGTTGGTGTTGACCCTTGGAATCATCAACAGGCTCACTAAGATTAAAAATATGCTTATATCAATTTAGAGTGTCCTGTGGACCTTTTGAGTGCAACAATGGAGATGCTTTGGAGCGTGAACAATGCAAAAAGCTCTGTTCTAAACCCGATCACAACGTGAAGCATACTTGCAACCTCCGCAGCGCTATGGAGAAAAACGCGGTATCAAGCCTTGGCTTCATAGTTGGAGTAGCGCCAAGTCGAAAGAACTTGGCATTACGGCTTACAGTGACCGCCAGATATCAGATCCAGCATGTTGGAGATCAGATCTTCCCCATGGAACTCCAATACTCCCAGTCATGACAAGCCAAACGACGCCGCTGCAACCTCAGCCACATGCATCTGTCGTCCGAGGTCCCGCAGCGCTTCCGCTAAACCTAACCCCGCAGCGCTTCCGCTAAACCTAACCCCGCAGCTCTTCCGCTAAACCTAACCCCGCAGCTTGGCGGTGATTTCTATGTCCGGCACTAAGCTTAACGTTTGAACCACGAGGCCTCGACTTGAGTCTAACGGGTGCTGATCTGGGGGAAATCTGGGGCCCCAGAGAGAAAATCTTGGAGAAGCATGGTCTGTGTCCGACATGAGGTCCTGGAAATATAAGATGCCATGCCAACCTCGACATCTCCTCAGCTCACACTCATCAATTGATCATTACATCCTCTTGATCTTTCATCATGACTGCCGATTCGAAGCGTGGAAGCATTGAGCAAAAGCCCGGAGACAACTTTGTCGAAATGTCTGTCCCTGAACATCCTGAGAAAGGGGGCGTCCTGGCTGATCCAGAGGCGGATTACTCTGGTGCTGTCAAGAAGACGGATCCTGCTGAGATTCGTCTTGTTCGCAAGCTTGACTTCCGGATCATGCCTACTCTTTGGGCCATGTACTTCCTCAACTACGTGAGTTTCGCCGAACCTTGATGGGTGACTACATGCTGAACATGATAGCTTGACCGCAACGCCATTGCTCAGGCGCGACTGAATGGTCTTGAGGATGATCTCGGCCTCAAGGGCACTCAGTACAACACGTGTATCTCGATTCTTTTCGTCGGGTAAGTTCCAATTGATGATCCGGACGCGTACAAGCTAATACTCGAAAAGTTACTTGCTCATGCAGATTCCATCCAACATGTTGATCTCTTCGTCACGCGTCCGACCTTCGGTATACATGTCCATCTGCATGATGGGCTGGGCTATCGTGTCCGCCTGCACTGCGCTCGTAAAGAACTACACCGGTCTCGTCCTTGTTCGATTCTTCCTCGGTGTCGCCGAAGCCCCCTTCTACCCGGGCGCTCTCTACCTCCTCTCGATTTTTTATACACGAAAAGAAATTGCGACGCGGCTATCGATTTTATACTCAGGAAACATCTTTGCCACGTCGTTCTCTGGTCTGATTGCGGCGGCGACGTTCGGTACTATTGATGGTCACCACGGACTCAAGGGATGGCAGTGGCTTTTCATCATCGAAGGTGTTCTGACTTTTGCTATTGGAATCATCGGCATCTTTACCCTGGCTGACAGCCCGCTTACGACGCGCTGGTTGAGCGAGGATGAACGACAGCTTGCACACGAGCGTATGCTGAAGGATACTGTTGGACTTCAGGAGAGCAAGGGCGCTCGAGCTGGATTCAAGCAAGCTATCCGAGATCCCCGTTTGTGGCTGTTCTGCTTCATCCAGAACATGCATCTATCTGCTTGCTCTTTCAACAACTTCTTCCCCACCGTGGTCGGTTCCCTGGGCTTCAACAGCACGATCACTCTGGTTTTGACTTGCCCACCCTACCTGGTTTCTGGATTCTTTGGTTACGCAGCAGGTATTTCATCAGGACGATTCAACGAGCGAACCTGGCACATTACTGCCTGTATGGGTATGGCACTGGTTGGTTACGTTATCTCTTGTGCAACACTCAGTACTCCCGCTCGCTACATCGCCTGTTTCTTGTTCGCCAGTGGCGCATATGCTGTCAACTCGATGATCCTGGGCTGGGTTTCCGCAACGCTGGGCTCGACTTCAGAGAAGAAGTCTGTCAGCTTGTCCATCGTCAACGTTGTCGCCAACGCTTCCTATATCTACACCGCTTACCTCTACCCCAAGTCGGACGGACCTCGCTATTTGATCGGCATGTCTAGCAATGCTGCTTTTGCTGTAATGTGCATTGCAGGAACTTGGGCTATGAGATTCTGGCTTGTAGGGTCTAACAAGAAGCTCGACCGACAGGGCAATGGAGATGCGACTCGATATGCTTACTAAGAAGCGAAGGATTATTAGCATGATGAGCCTCTTGAAGTTAGTAGGCGTTGAGGATTGTTAGCGTGTCATTTGGATTGACCAGTGGAAGTAACGGTCGAGCGAGATTGAACATTTATGTATCTTGGCAGTTTCATATGGTAAAAAAGAATTCATGCCCATGTGCACAAGGAAGATTGAACAGAGACAACCTAAACAGTATTGGGTAGATGCCGTGAGGACTGCCTCAAAAACTCAAAGTACAAACTCATGTTAGTCATCCGATTGATAGAACTCATTTCCGCAGTGTCTAAGTTGGTGAGACCACTCCGTGGCACCTCATTGGCCAGGTGCTTCGACCCTGATTAGCATTGTATGTAGCTAAATTAGTCTCCCGGTACATAATAGCTCAGACGAATATGTTCTTCTAAGGGCACTAAAGCATCCTAATAAGAATCTTCTGTCTTCTATCCACAGGACTCCCGCCTCCAGAAAGCCACTAGTTTTTGCACATAGTTATGCACCTTACTTGTTACCTTGGAAGCCGTCAATGGAAGCCCCGCGTTGTAGCCACTACTCGCTATCTACTCGATTAATCATCATGCCGTTTTTCTGACTCTTAAAACACCAGCCATCCTTTTTCCGACGGCAAGTCGAAGCATACATTCACAAACATTGATACAACGAGCGCTTCTCGTTCCATGCCCCCTCTTCGGACACTATTGTCAGCTTCCCCGGACGCTCTGAGAGGCTCCCGGGGACCACCGCCCATAGATCTACCTCCGAAGGCGAAATGTATCACTAGCTTGTGAAACTTGCCGTCGGCGTAGGGTAAAGGTAATCGCATGAGTTGGAAGTTAGCCTATCGGCCGCTGATACACTTGTAGTGTGATGGCTTACGACCCAGCTGCGGCGGTTGTGCCAAACGTGGAAAAGGGTGTCGATATAAGCCAGAACCGCATCAGATTAAGGAGCACAATGAATGGTTGGAGCAACGAGCCTCTGCTTCTCACGAACTGGTTGAACTTCTCAGGGTCATGACAGATGAAGATGCCGCTGGGGTGATTCGTCGTCTGAGGGCTGGTATGGACGCTACATCCATTGTCAGAAGCGTGAGGGAGGGGCATCTCCTTATGTCTCGCTAGCGCCAGACGCCCACGATCAAAACCAATTCCCTTATGTGTTCGAGATGCCCAACCACCTGACCATTTCAGATAATCCGTATCTAAAATCGTTACTGTATCAAGCCCTATTTCAACAGTAGATGACACACAACGGAGCAATGGATGGCGATGGCGAAACCCAAGAGCTCGATACCAGCGATCTCGTCTCCCAAGACATGGCTACAGACGGGAATAGGGTGCTGAATATGACAAGAGCGGCTGGGCATCCAGTCCCTTATTTAATACCTTACCACGCTGCTTAGATTGTTGAGCCAATAATCGAAAGTCTTAAAGCGGCACCATGGACTCAGGTTATTTCTGACAATCGGCTACTAAGACGGCTTGTCAGCTACTACTTCACCTATCCACACCCATGCGGCCCTTTCGTGCATAAAGATATATTTCTGCAAGACATGGCTGAAGGTCGAACACGTTTCTGCTCGCCGCTGCTTGTCAACGCGATACTCTCCATCGCAAGTGCAAGAGTCCCTTTGCCTCGGTTAGCGTAGATTAGTGTACAATAACTTTGACTCTAGCAAAGCTGTCTCGATATTCCGAATAGATCCAAAGGGTGGTTTTCAGAATCCCTGGCCTATCGATTCTTGGCAGAAGCAAGGCGGTTATGGGATGTAGAGTCATTTGGGGGCTCAATTCCTACCATACAAGCCGCACTAATACTGAGCTATACCACAACAAATAATAATGACATGGATCAGAACGGTGCCTTGTACCTGAGACGTGCTTGTGAAATGGCCCAAGATCTTAACTTATTTGAGTCACACAACCATGGAGAAGACGAGAACCTGGCCAAAGTCCGTGCTTACACGGCTTGGGCAATATTGTCATGGCAAGCCATGTTTAATTATTATTTTTTCGCCCACCAAACTTCGAGCAACCTCCGAAGGTACCATTGCCAGATGCGAAGATAGAGCCACAATGGTATGGGGAGATCTGGATGCAGTACCCCCGCGACGAAACACTACATCTGTTATACCTTGGTCATAATGTGCAAGTCGAGGTGGCACTACATACTATTATGAACAAAATGGGGTTGATTCTATATAAAGGGTCACCAAAACGGCCATTCACTCGCGACGAGATTATTGAGCTCAAGCATCATCTTGATGATCGGAAGAACTCTCTACCGGAACCTCTTCAACCAGAGAAACTCGTCTTTCCGCTTCATATGACCTTGCAGTAAGTTTCTACAATTAAGGGGATATTAGTATCCCTGTGGAGAAAACTCTATCCTCATCACTCGTGATAATCTAGAATAAAACGAACATGTCCCTTGAGCTAACGTTATACAGTGTTCATTATCATCAATTGGTTATGGCATTTGCAAAATCTGTGATAGGTGCAAGTTACGATGATGATACCAGAATCCAAGATCTCTACGCGGGAAAATCATTTGTATCGGTTCTTGACGAGGCTCAAATCATGCTCGAGGCGGTCATGCGTCTATATTACATACGGCACGATTTCGACTTATATGATCCTTCGACTTCGTTCGCGCTGACAGTCATCGGTAATATGACCGTCGCTTACTTAGCCAAAGGATCTAGCAGCAGCTCTAGTATCCTGGCCGGCTACCGTTATACCCTGATACTATCTGCACAAGGCTTAAACAAGGAAGGCCTGAACTATTATGTCGGTATGCTTCTCGCCATTCAGCTGCAGAAAGCTATGGAACCTGGGGACTCGCAACTGGTGCAGACGCATACTTCGGCCACAAGAATAAATGAGAATGATCAGTTGATTATCGCGGATCATTCGCAAAGTCTGTGGCCAATACCTGGAATATCAACGATTAATGAAGATCCAGAAAAGACGAGGTTGAAGAATGTGATTAAGGCGCTTAAAGACGTCCAGATTGAACCAAACGGGACGGAAGACAGGTAGCTTCTAGAAAAGCTTGGAAATTCGCCTTTCAGAAATTGATAGATCGATTCGCTGTCGACCGCGTTGGCTGATTAATTGCGCGACTGTGGTCAGGTGGGCACTGGTAGGCCTCCCGCATGTGCCCTCACTTCGAATGGATGCTCATTCGTTGGGGTTTTTCTTTTGTTTTCCGAAGGTTGCTTGAAGCTTTTTGACAAGTCATTCATGCGTCATGACTTGAGGATACATAAGACTCGAGACTAGGTCCTTTTTTGAGCACTCAGAATTTCCCACAGACAACATTCTACAACACTGGGATGGGTAATATCTTTGGACATGAGGGCGAGCCGAATCCACCACCTGTTGAGCCACTACCATGGGCGCCAAGACCGCAGATTGACCATGATCCAGTTCCGGGCCATGAGAATAGGTTCCAGGCTCGTCATATACAACCGAAGGCGCAGCCTAGACCTTGTTCGTTCTTTGCTCGGGGGAAATGTTCAAAGGGAACAGTTTGTCGGTTCAGTCACGAAGAAGTTTCCCATCCGCAAGAGACTTGCCGGTTCTTCGCCCGATGGTATTGTATGAGGGGAAATGCCTGCAAGTTCTCGCACGAACAGCCCGCTACGCAGGAATGGACAGAGGAGCCAAATGTATGCGAATGACCTCTGGTGAACAAGCCTACTATGAATGACATACTCATATCAGATAGGAAGAACAACATATCGATCATTGGGCTCGTGAGCTTGGGGGCACCTGGGCAAAGTTCGGAGACGGAGCGACAGTCACGGACGTTTCCCTTCCCTCGGATTTCTCCGCCATTCGAATACGCAATCTCCCCACGACCTACTCCGGGGAAGCAGTCAAAAGGTTACTCTCTGAAGTTGGCATCACCATATCCAAAAGCGACATCCAGTTCATACAACCGGCAGACATGCCTAATAGAACGGCAATCCTTAAGGTCAAGGATCCAAAGTTTGCGAAGTCTGCTTGCAGTCGGCTACGTACCTGCATTGAGCCACCGGACTTGGAAGTCAATTCGATTGCCGTTCCGATGCCTGCAGGATCCCACTTTGGCCGGGTCGACAATCGACAGGTCCGATGTTCATGGCATCGGCCGACCAGAACAGCTTGGACATATTTTTCAAGCAGGGAAACTGCAGCTCGACACTTTGAGAACTTCAAC
This sequence comes from Fusarium sarcochroum, assembly GCA_013266185.1. NCBI lineage: Eukaryota > Fungi > Ascomycota > Sordariomycetes > Hypocreales > Nectriaceae > Fusarium > Fusarium sarcochroum. The sequence goes on from JABEXW010000915.1 coordinate 25,005, forward strand.
AGTGGAAGATCCAAAGTCTGTGGCTTGAAAACTACAGTGCAATCGCTCGTTGCTCAAGACCCCGACCAACGAGATGGCAGATGGAAGATGCAGTTGGTAGGATTGAGTGCCAACATCACATGGGAAGATATCGTTGAGGCAATGCCCGAACCTGATAACCCTTATCAGGTTGACATGGGGGATCCAAGCTACGACATTGATTTCGAGATGGACTCGACCCTGATCAAATCATTGCTGTATGATATTGGACCTTTGGAACGGTGGGATGTTTTTGGCAACCCTAAGGCAAGACGGATCAAAGCCCAGGCTACTTTTGTTCAAGGAAGTCAAGCACAAGCTGCGGTCTCCTCGTTGAACGGAAAGGAATTACCATTCAATCCTGCCGGGAAGCTTTTTATTCAGCTCATCACGTCTGTCAAGTTCAAGCTCTCAAAACGAGTTTACGACGTGGTGCAAAAAGCTATCCACTCGAAAAAAGCAGACTGGGGTCGTCAGTTTATACGTTTCTCAATACTACCTGAGCATGGCTTTAATCGGATCCTGAAGCTTGAAGGTGAAGACCGTCAGCTCGTCGCGCAAGCTAAAAAGGACCTCGAGCACATTATCACAGGGACAGTGATGAAGGTAGATGGGAAGATCATCTGGTATCCCGACTTCAGAATTGATAGAAGTGTTTATGGGAAGCTTCGGAAAATTGAAAGAGATCTCGACGTTGTTATCATCCGTGACGTGCGCGCCTCCAACTTTCGAGTCTTTGGTCCAGAGGACAAATTTACAGCGGCGGCTGAAGCCTTACACCAACTCATCGAGCAGATGGGCTCTGTCAATTGCATCATGTCAGACAAAAAGACTATTTCTCTAACGGAGGTTCAAAATCCTCAAACAGATTGTTCAGTTTGCTTTTGCGAGGCTGAAGAGGCACTCCAGACTTCTTGCGGACATACATACTGCAGCCTATGCTTCGTCAACATGTGTCAGGCAGAAGCATCAACATCGGGGGACTTCTCTATTAAATGTCCGGGGGACTCTGGGGGCTGCAAAACCACCTTTCAACTTTGCGAGATTCAGAAACATCTCCTTTCCGAGACCTTTGAAAACATTCTCGAAGCATCTTTTGCTTCTTTCATTCGTCACCACCCAACCGACTTCCGATATTGCCCAACACCGAACTGTGATCAAGTCTACCGTGTTGCGTCTTCTGCAAAGACACCACAGTTGTTCACATGTGCTAGGTGTTTCACGGCTATCTGCACGGCTTGTCACGTCTCACACTCTGAAGTTTCTTGTGCGGAGTACAAGGGTGATGATTCTGGTGGCATGGCAGAGCTCATCAAGGCGAAAGAGAAATTGGGTGTGAAGGACTGTCCTAAATGTACCACGCCTATCCAAAAATTTGAGGGATGCAATCATATGACTTGTAGGAGCTGTGGGATACATATCTGTTGGGTTTGCCTGGCCACTTTTGAGCGAGATAGCGACTGTTACAGACACTTGAGGAAGTTGCACGGCGGAATCACTTGACTGTGTTAAGTGAAGGGATAGGGTAATGTTACTAGCCGCGGTATTGTCATAATAGCGCTGTGATTCAAAACCGCTTTTTGGATACATGGGTTGACACCAACTTCAAGATACAGTCATCTAGGAGTGTTGAATCGTGAGGATCCTCAGCTTTGCGATCTTAACAGCATTATCATTCCCTTTGTGACAACATCATAAAAATGTGCTCGAACATTCATTAACGCCCTAGGCTGGGGTCGGCACTCATGTATGTCCTTATGGAATCTTCCCATCATTTAACCTCCTCGGAGGATCTCGAAATATCCTAGCCTGCATAAACTTATCACGCTGACTGTATGGTTCCAAATCAGCCTCCCCGCATCTATGCCCTTTCGAGAATCCTTTGGATTTCAAGCAGGGATTACACTCCACCATCTCGTAGATCCAAAGGAGGGGTTTGGTTTACCCCACGGGATCGACGGTCAGGACGGTGAAGAAATGTTAGGATTCTCTCTAGCCCCGGACAGACGGTTTTCAGCGGATACCGGTAGTAAGGTCTACAGCGCTTACTAGAACATGCCGACAGATCTCGGAAACTACTATATAATCTTAAATTGAGAGTATTGAAGTCTAATACCGTATTGAAGCTATGCAGGCATGCACCATGGATTAACTGCCAAATGTCCAAGTTGCACTTGCGCAGGTCCACCCTCTTGTGGTCTTTGTGAGTCGGAGCTACCACAATCTTCAACATCAGTGGCAAAAGAGACTATTGATAATAGCCTGTCGAGGACACGTTAGGCGCTCTTTATCATTCCAAATCGTACGGGTTTCCCCTCAATTAAGCAAATTCAATTACATAGTTGCCGAGGTCGATGCTAATTTGCTAATTAGGGACTAGTGGACAGTCTATTTAACTCACGAGCCTTATTGAATACGGGAAGATACCCATTTTAGCTCAGAGTGATGTCATAAATAATTACTGCTTAATTCTTGATGTCAACAGCGCCTAATCAGGAAACACAAAAGTCCAAACGTAGCACAGACATGCACGTTAAAGACCTTTTCGGCCAATTGCAAGTTCTCTAATTGCAAGCAAATTATTAAGCTTCGATAACGTCAACTAGATCAACTTTAGTGTAACGGCAATCCGGCAACAATTAGACTTAACTCAAGACTTCTCAGATCGCCCGTCCGTTCTCCCTTGTCTCACGGCATTTTGTTCTAAGATCTTTCCGAACCAATCACGGAGTCCTGATTTACGATGGCCGAGACATTAGGCCTGGTGATCGCTGTTATGTAGGGCAAACGGCTTATTTCCCTGGCATGGCTGAGATCTACAGCATTGAAATCAGGTATCTAAATGAGACATTGTCAGCTCTGCGTCATAAGGGAGTTGTTTGCATCTTTACTCGATGGAAGTGGCTGGGAGTTGGTATATCGCATGCAGTCGATCAATGTATACTTAAGAACAGATTTTCCCAAATTAATTACAGTTTTGTGCAACCATACTTGATCATCTTCCGTTGTGACACTTGATCTGTTATTTCTTCACCATGAAGAACTCTGTACTTGCTTGGGCCGCAGCAGCATGCATTCTGCCTGGTGCCCTGTCCTTCCCCCAGTTCACCTCCGAGCAACTCAAGACCTATCAAGAGCATGCCATTCGAAACGCTGAAGGCTGTCCCTTTGCTCAACAGGAGAAGAGAGATGCTGGTGAATGTCCCTTCTCAAAGAAGGAAAAGCGAGCCGCCACCTTCAATGCCAAGGAGCAACGGATCAGTGTCTCAGGCAAACATGCGTTTGTACCACCCAACTTCAAGGCTGGCGACGAACGTGGTAAGTCACGTCCCTGTTCAAAACTGAGACATTCGCTAACAGATGTTATAGGTCCTTGTCCTGGACTAAATGCTTTGGCCAACCATGGATACCTCCCTCACAATGGTGTCGCAGACATAGACACCATCATAAGGGCGACAAATGAAGTCTATGGAATGGCCCTGGATCTCGGAGGCTTCCTGGCTGTCTACGGTACTGTCTTTAACGGCAATCCCGTTTCCCTCAATCCTGGTTATTCCATTGGCGGCCCTAGCGACTTTAGTAAGAACATCCTGAATGGAGGAGGCCTGCTTGGTACACCGAGCGGTCTCAGTGGCTCTCACAACAAATACGAATCCGACGTCAGCTCCACTAGAGCAGATCTTTATGTGACCGGAAACAACTACCACGTGGTTATGGAACGGTTTGTCGAATTTTGGAATGCGATTAAGCCAAACACCCCTGCCCCAAAGCAATACACGGCGCTGGCATCGTTCCACAACAAGCAATTCGAAGACTCGGTGAAAACAAACAGCCACTTCTTTTACTCGCCTTTTGCTGGAGTTCTGGTTTCACCTGCGGGATACTCTTTCCCCCCTCGCATGATGGCCAACCACTCCAAGGAGTATCCGGAAGGGTACCTCTCTCGCGAGGTTTTTACCAGCTTCTTTGGTGTAACAGGCAGCAAGCCTGGTAACTTCAAGATTAAGCAGGGCTGGGAGCGGATCCCTGAGAACTGGTACAAGCGACCTTTGAACGATGAGTTCTCCATTCCCGACTTCCTTATCGACGTTCTTGAACATGGAGCCAAGTACCCCAGGCTCTTGAGCGTTGGCGGCAACACTGGCAAGGTCAACAGCTTTTTCGGTGTTGATATAAAGGATCTGACCGGCGGTGTGTTTAACGCTGCTATGCTGCTGAAAGGAGACAACCTTGAGTGCTTCGTTCTTCAGATCATAATGGCTGCTGCACCCGACGTCATTGGCTCCCAGTTTACCGACGCCAAGAAGGCCTTGAGGCCTTTGTCGGATAAGCTCCAGCAGATGCTAGCTGGAAAGACGTGTCCCAGGATAAAGAAGATTAATATGAAGTTGTTTGAGAAGTACCCGGGCTACACTGAGAAGTACGGAAGCTATGCCGGTGTGGCTAAGGGTTCTATCCCTGGCATTATCAAGGGTGCGACTGGTATTCTTGGAGGAGTTGTACCTACAGGCAACTGATAACTTGTACTGGGTGTGGAGATGAGTTGGGCAGGTTCTTTTTATCATTTCATGCGTGTAATGTGATCACTTCAATAGCCTCAATTCTATTCTGTAACTATTTACCGCTTCAAGTCTATGAATTTCGGATGAGTGAGATCGAAGGCCCTTCATCTCTTTCAAGTCGCGAATATCCCCATAAGTCTCAAGATCAATCATCGTCTGATGAGGCAAACTTGGCAAAGGTATGACAATCATCTGCGCCTCGTGTTCTCAATATTAATCTGAACCTGAATCCATTCATCATTAGCCTCCAGTGCCCATTGACCTAATAGACTCAATTTACAGTTTGTACGACCAGTTCACATCGACCCGGTTGATTAGAGTTTCATGAAATTGGCTGTTCCTCTTTCTTTGCTAGTGGCGACCTGAATTGCCTATTTCGTGAGTTCTAGCTTACCCGCTGTGAAACTAATCTAGAACTTGCACCAAAAGAGTCTTTCCGCCGCCGCTAGCGGAGTAGAAAGCCCGATGCCTCAGTCTTAAATCGATAGTTCGGGTACCTTGCTGCTAACTTTAACGCCAGCCGACATGGGTAAGCCGAAACTAGAAGCCGGAGCTCCCACTGTTGCAGATATGATCAGCACTGAAGATTTAGGAACTATTGAATGCTGTACTACATACAAGTCACACGCTTCGCAACTCTGGCGTCATAGATTGACGCGTGTGCTACCTAAGGTGTATCCACAACGTGGTTAGACACCAGAACACCAGCAGAAGAGTAGACTAAGGATACGAGGTCTGCTGATTGAGATCTACAATGCTGCAGCTGACTTAAAACAATTCCATATCCCGCGACTATCTGTGAGATAACCACAAGCCTTTATCAGTTTACAATGCGGATTTGTGCGCATTTCATAGGCCTTTGTGCCTTTTCAGGCCTTGGCATCGCAGCACCATCCTCGCTAACCGGAGACTCAAGCGTAGAACTTGAGCGTCGACAAGTCCTCAGCGGTCTTGTAAATGGTGTTGACAATGCCTTGGGTCTAAAAGTCAGCGGCCTTCTTGGTTCGCTTCGCGATGCTCTTGACAGTGGCGATAGAAAAAAGACAATCAATGTCTTGCAAAAGTTGGAACCTACGAAAAAGCCCAAGAACCTTAACGACGCTTCTTCCATCTTGAAGAAGGTTAGTAATTCGAAGCCTGACGACATTGTCGAGTATAGCGCGCGGTTGATTGCAAACGGCATCATCTCTGGATCTGTAGATGAGCTGTTCAGCTACGCCAAAGGCCTTGGCTCCAAAGAGAACAGTAGCAACAATAAGTAAGCGGACAACATTCTTTCACTTAGATCAACTAAGCTCACCTTTCTCAGGAATGCCAAGCCACCCAAAACAATCTATCCCAAGGCAGCAAAATGCGATGCTTCCTACACAGATTCAGAAGAAAACCTGCGCTCCGCCATTTTTATTCCCGATACTTTCACCTATGGCAAGAAGCCTCCCGTTATCCTATTCCCTGGCACCGGATCCACGGGATACACTGCTTTCCGAGGCAACCTTATACCATTACTTACAGGCGTGGAATGGGCTGACCCAGTCTGGGTGAATGTGCCGCAGCTTCTGCTTGGTGATGCACAGGTCAACGCTGAGTATGCTGCATATGCAATGAACTACATTGCTTCTATCTCGAAACGAAATGTAGCTATCATCGCCTGGTCCCAGGGCAACATCGACACCCAGTGGGCGCTCAAGTATTGGCCTTCTACACGCAAAGTCACATCTGATCACGTAGCCATCAGCGCTGATTACAAAGGCACAATCCTGGCCAACTTTGTCAACCTTTCGGGCATTACCAATACACCAGCCGTTGTGCAGCAAGAAGCTGGAAGTCAGTTCATCAAGACCCTTCGCTCTAATGATGGAGACTCGGGTTATGTGCCTACGACAAGTCTCTACTCTAGCAACTTTGATGAGATTGTCCAACCTCAGAAAGGCACCGGGGCTTCGGCTTACTTACTTGACGCTCGACGTGTCGGCGTTACCAATGTAGAAGTTCAACAGGCCTGCGCTGGTAAGCCTGGTGGCTCATTTTATACTCATGAAAGTATGCTGGCGAACCCGCTTACTTTTGCCCTTATCAAAGACGCTTTGACTCATAAGGGAGCCGGGAAGACTGCCAGACTGAACCTGGCAGAAGTCTGTAGCACTTATCTGGCGCCTGGACTTGGGTTAGAGGACCTTTTACTTACGGAGAACTCAATTGTCATTGCTGGTCTTTCTTTAGTCTTGTACTTGCCCAAAGTACCACAAGAGCCAGCAGTCAAAAAGTACGCTCTTCAGGTGCAGAGAACATGTTGATGTAGGCTTTTTTAATTTGATTAATCTATTAATAACGATGCTGCTTGTCCTGTTGTTGATGTAGCCTGCACTTTCCCTTAGACGATTGCACCGTGTGAGGATATGAACTGCTTGAAATTTAATTTTCGTATTGTTTGTAGATCTTGTTACATTTCGATGGGAATCTCGATCAAGCAACGTCAGGATCTAATAGACCATTGACAATAGTCGTTCCTCTTGCTAAGACGCAGCTGCCAGCTTATGAAGTTGTCGGTCTATGAGCACTACTGGCATTTTCTCAGACGATGCCAAAGAGTTCGGGCTCTTTGAAATTGTTTTGAGCGTTGAGTCAAGTTCAGAGGACGAGCCAGTCCTTGTCGGCGAAAACATATCTTGGAGAGTGATTCGCGACTTCGTCCTTGAGACTGGATGTAAAAGCGTAGGGGGCATTTCCTTCTGTCTCAATCATCGGCAGTGGTATTAACAAATCTCCCGCTACATGTGTTGTTGTATAGATGATGCGTTATATGGTTGTCAACCCTTTGGAGTCCAGCCTTTCATACTAGTGTTAGGTCTGGTCTCTGTTGCAGCGTCTTCTAGCGGTACTACACAGACGACTATTGCGAAGAGGTATATCATTATGATTCGCGTAAGATCTACATCACGTTTATGAACAAGACGCCGTGCACTGTTTATTGTTTTGAAAGGCCAAGAAAATTATTACTTGCCTGACGATGCCTCCAAGCTTGGCTACTTCGCAGCTGGAGCCATGAAAGATCGCGATAATCTTCGCTTTTCACCTTCATAGGCTCGCTATGAAGATAATACTCAAAGTATGCAACTCTCATTGGACTGTGAAGATCTGATCCATATGAACTCCTATTTAAATATGCTTTGTGGCCCAACACGTCTAGCCATCATGTGTTTTCGATAATTCTCGGAATACCTGCTTCCATTTCCTCGGCCTTTTTAAGGGGGGGAGCCTTATAATAATTGCTTAATGTACAGTATAGTCTATAAGAATAGCAAGTCTAAGGAACTATGATAACTAGGAAATATGTATGGAAAGCAGCTAAGCCTTGAAGCCAGCAGACCGAGAAGATTGGTACCAGTTGGCTTCAGGGTCTCCGAGACACTCGCCAACCGTGACAGCTAAGAGACATTAGCACAACTCGTTAAAATCGGAGCAGCCAGACCTACCGCGCTTACCACTCTCGAGAACAGCGTCAATCACAGAAGGCACAAGGTTCTCAACCGTGTTCTGGTGAACATCATGCATCAGAGTAATAGATCCTCCGTTCGAAAGACCCTGCTTGAACAGAGTCAGGGCATTATCGAAGGTCTCGGGCGTGTTGTGCTGCCAGTCGAAAGTATCGATGTCGGCGTCGATGACATGGTAGCCTAGCTGGCCCAAGACACGTAGTGTGGAGTTGTTGTAGCTGAAATAAGGAGGTCGCATGTAAGTGGGGTACTTTCCGATGATGTTGATTAAGTCGTCTTCAAGCTTGATCATCTCGGTCCTGATGGTCGCTTCGTCGATAGTCACCATGTCAGGATGGCTGTAGCTATTCGGGTGTTAGAAGATAAAATTTTCAATGTTCGAAGGTCAACATACGTGTGAGAGCCAACCTGGTGACCCTCTTCAATCATACGAACAACAGTTGAGCTGTAATCGTTGATATTGGCCCAGTTGTTTCCGTTGACGAAAAAGGTGGCCTTGATACCAGCTGCGACAAGCTGGTCAAGAAGAGGCTCGGTGTAAGCAAAAGGGCCATCGTCAAAGGTGAGTGCAATTGTATCAGGCTGGGTGCAGCTACGGATGGCAACGCCAACTGGAACGGATGAACGGCCCGCTTGTGCAGATACAAGCTGCAAGCCAGAGATAAGGGCAAAGATAAAAGAGCGCATGGTGTCTGTAAGATGTAAAACGAATGACTAGAAAGATATTGAAAGAGTGTATGGTTTGATTGTCCCAGATGAAGCTCGAGTATCTCCAAATACAAAGCGACCTTCCCTTCTTATACTCATCTATAGCCTACAACCTCTTCATCCCACTTCCCACTTCATATCATGTTCGAGCTTGCGCGGTTAGCACAAGGGGTTGGACAATTAAGGTTTGTCTAACAAGGGGTTGGTAACACAGTAGCGTTGAATAACGTCTTTGTGCTGCTCGGGCGATTCGGAGATTGGGGGAGGAGGTCACCGTTTGGCCTGATGGGGAACGTTGAGCACGAGCCAGTAAACCTAAAGTTTAACTTTATCTTCATCGGAGCGCAGTCTCCTGAGATACCTCCCAGAGGTCGAGGTCTAAGAGTAGGTCTAAGGCCCAAAAAGGTTGTGGGGCATGGAACCAATGCATTGCTCTACAGCGACTATGGCATTGGAACATATCGTAGACCAGAGACAATGGCAATTACACCGGATGCGTCGCACCAACAATACCTTCCCGTTGGTCCCCTCGATGACTTTCCCTTTTTAGTGCCATCTTTAGCTTGCATCATAGCGCCGTAACACAAGATAAAGTTGACCAGGATCCCCAAACAGTCGGTGCCTTAAATTACGATTGGCGACCCCAAGGGGATGCCAAGCGCCGCCAAAGGGTAAAGTGAACCCGGAAAACGGAATTCCCTGAATCACATCAGTTCCGGCGCGTGTACGCCAAGATCATCTTCGTTTCGAGAATCACACTAGAAGACGCGGCACTTGAATAGATGCCTGACTGTAACGGAACTGCCGGAGTGATCTCAAGGTACGAATCGGATATTGGGTGGGATAATGAGCTTGGCAATAGAAATCAAGATTACTCCGTTGTTAGTACACAGAGTTTGCTATGGCTCATAGAAGTTGAAAAGGTCTTGATTAATGTGACAAGACGTGTGCTATAAATAAACTTGTCGTAACATTTTTACTCCATGCTCTCTGGGTTGCCTTTCCAAACCCACGCAAAGGGCCAATCGCGTAAAATGGAATGAAATCTAAAACCAGCTCATAATTAGTATCTAATATCTTACTGATGCTTTTTGTACTTAACCATTCTAAAGTTCGAGAAGCGCGTTGTGAAAATACTTTGTCAAAGCTTCGACGCCCACTTCTGTTCTTTCCACAACTGTAGTGGCAACCACTATTAAATTGCTTTGTCAATCGAGCAGTGGGGTGCAAGTAGATTTTCTTGCAAGTTAAAACATACGGACTCAATCTCAGAGAAGTCGGTCTCAAACCTCTACTTGCACGCCTTTATCCCTATTACCTACAATACCACGTCAGAGATCGAGATCGATAATGTCTTCTATTACCCTGTGGTTGTGACACGGGGCTGGATTTTGGTGTGGGGCTACATGTGGATTATTATTGATCCGTTCAATGAGGTCTGTGATTATCGTCTGCTTAGTTTTTCTTCCTGTTAGTACATTATCTTTTTAATCAACCATTTCGCTCTCAATTTAATATTTCGCAGATGGATTGTGCTTGTAACGACAAACTGGCTGCATTTGCATTGTTGATTTTTGACTTCCAAGAGATTGGTTCTAGTAAATGCGTGATGACTGTGAAAAAGTGACTTGTCCCCTACCAAATTTGTTGACCTTGACCGGTGACATTGCAGGGCATACAGCCACTGCAAACCCCGCAGCGCCAGTCAACTCCCCAACATCCCACGGCCCGTCCAGGGTCCAATGCCATGAACTTTTTAGTAGCTATGTTTCAGGAGACATGGGATTGTCTTGAGGGAATGCACTTGACTTTCCCCCGATGGTCATGCTTGTCTCACTCTTTTCGGACAAACTATCGGCAAATACTGAGGTCTAGACTTTGATCTAGCCAAAACAGGCCTCGTCCGCCAGCCACAGGTCGTTCAACCTCCAAACCCCTGGGGTCCCGGAGGTTCTAGTCAGCGATAGAACGGGTCGTCCCGCATAGTAGCTGACAATAGTGGCGTTTTGGGGATGCGTCTCGTCTAAAACCAGTGTATTATTGATGCAAGCGGTGAGCTGAGTATAAATAGCCACGTAACAAAGGTCAAGGGCCGCGTGCGTATAAAAGTATCGTTTTGTCTGCTCATCCACCGACTGAGAATTTCAACATCATCCTCTACTCTTCCTTGCTAACCATGGCTCAACCTAAGACATACGACAGAGACTTCATCTCCCGCCCTGCCCCAGCGGCCAAGCCCAAGAGGATCGTCATCTGTTGCGATGGGACGTGGCAGTCTTCTACTACCATTGATCCTAAAAAAGGGTGCCCCTCCAACGTCGCTCGTATCAGCCGCGTCCTTGCCAAAGCTGGTCTTGACCGTGATAGCAAAGAATGGCAGCAGCTGATATACTATGATGCTGGTGTAGGCACAGGAGACATCACAGGCGCAGAGGCCACTCGCCAAGGTATGAATAGTCTCTTCGGAATTATGGCACAATATTAAACAATTTCTGCAGGATCGCAGGGTCTCGGACTTCTAGAGAACGTCCTAGAAGCATACAACTTCATCGTCTCCAACTACAACCAAGGTGACGAGCTATACTTTTTCGGCTTCTCACGCGGTGCTTTCACCGTTCGCGCCACCGCTGGCTTGGTGCAAGAAGTCGGCATTATCAAGTCGCATCTGATGACTCACTTCCTGGAGCATTATGGCAACTTTATTCGTGGAGAAGACTTCACCAAGCCGTTCTCGCAGACTGAGCATTGGACCAAATTCAATGCTCACAGTCCTTCTGCTGTGTACTGTCCTGGCAAGGATACTGTGATCCAGGTGATCGGCGTCTGGGATACTGTGGGTGCTCTCGGTATTCCAGACATGGGTCACTGGATTAAGATCGACAATTCTCGATTTCGCGAGGCGTATCAGTTTCATAACACAGATCTCAGTGCCAGTAAGTCGCTCTCGCTCTCATTACTTCCTGCCTGACTCAGTCGCTGACCAAGTACTGTAGATGTCAAGCATGCATACCATGCACTTGCTTTAGATGAACGTCGCGGGCCCTTCGCACCGTGTCTATGGTGTGTAAAGCCGGGTAACAACACAACAAAACTTGTCCAGTGCTGGTTCCCTGGTGCCCACATCAACGTTGGAGGAGGCAGCTCCGACAATGCTGTTACCGAAGAGGACAAGGAGCAGAAGAAGCATCCTAAAGGCGATAGAGAAAGGCTCTCCAGCGTGGCGTACGCTTGGATGCTCGATCGTATCAGACCCCATCTGGCGCTGGACGAAGAAGCTTTGCAGATGCAGCTTGCCGATATCCAGGCCGTCATCGAAAACCCTGACGATCCCGATATGCTGGCTTGGGAGAAGCAGGAGTGGTTGATGGGCAAAATTGACGACAGCTATACTAAGGAGTACAAGGCCATGGGCAGCGCCGAGATCCGCACGCCAAAGGAATACTACAAGAAGCCTGAACTAGGCTACACAGTCGAGCGAGTTCACCCATCGGTGCATTTCCGACAGGAATACCATCGCGACTTGAACAAGAAGCTCAAGAAGCCTATTAAAGTTTACCAGCCTTTGGCCATGGAAGGCTGGGAACGCAAGTATGAGGAGAACGGCTATGGTAAGAACCTGACGAAGCGAAAGGGCTGGATGTGGGTCAAGTACAAGAAGGGTGATAAGTCGGTTGTTGAGCAGAGCATGTGGGAGTTTGAGATTGGCAATTTGCCCGATCAGACGAGTGTTGAGAGGTGGTTGATTAATAAATCGTGGAACGTGGAGTCGTACTTTAAGACAGTTGAGGAGGGGTGGTAGAAGTCGCTAGCTGATAGATGTTACTCAGCTAGGCCTGCGTCCGACCGATCAAAAATCTATAATGATTACGTGTAAACTCACTGATCTTGGACTCGATGCTGTGGTCATTGGTGACTTAGTGGTTCTGTTAAGAATTCTAATGTTGAAAGTAAATATTTGGGTATTAATGAAAGGTACTTTCAGAACACAACTAGGTATACACAGTTTACCACTCGTCGATTCATCTCTTAGATTTCCCTAGTCTTACTTACAATAGAATCCCGGTGATTGTACTATCATCAATACAGATAACCTACCAAGTAGCTAAAGCCTTAAGAACAAGGTATCCTCGGCTTTCGCTCGGAACTCGCACGCTAGTTTCGGCTTTCGCAGGCTTAAGGCGCTGCTTGTCAAGCTAACGATCGCGCAATCGGCCTGTGGGGAAAACAACGAGGAGACGGCAGGAAAGAGGCTAACTACGGCGAAAGGTAACCTGGGTATGCATTGCTTCGTTGAGGTATCACTGTCGGTGGTAACATGTATGGATTTCATTGGTTCATCATCCTAGCACATAGTGCATGCGGCAAGCTGTGCCTTTGAATTTTCCAGGTTGGAAGTTGACACAAGCACCAGCCTCTATCACCATGTCCGCCTCAGAGACCAGGCCTGCTCAAGATGGCCAGGGAAATACACCGGGTAACATCAAAGGTGCTCAACTCAAAAACCTTACTAACATACGAGATACGTAGGTTGCTTGGTCTGCCGGTCACGAAAGGTCAGTGACGAGAGCCTGGGCCTTCAAACAACATTGAGGCTTATCATTGTTCAAGAAATAGGTGCGGTGTGACAAAAATGTCCCCAGTTGTCGCAAGTGCACCCGCTTCGGAGTTCCATGTCCTGGGTACGAGCTAGAATTTGGATCCAGGTCAGAAATGCTCAAGTCCGCAGACGATATCTTCAAAGCCGCTGGCCTTGATAAGCGTCGGGTTGGGTCCTGTAACGGATGTCGCGCGTCAAAGAGTCGATGCAGCAGAACGAGACCGACGTGCCAAAGATGCCGGGCAAAGAACCTCGACTGTATTTACAGGGCGAATGCCGGGGACAAAGACGATTCGAGCGTCAGTCCTGCTGATCATGGCTCCTCTAGAGCGCCTGAGAATACGGCCCCGGGCTTGTATCACGAGTAAGTGCTATGTTTAACTCAGAGCGGCAATGTTCTCGTCCTAACGAGATAGACTGTATTCAGATACCACTCCTGAAGACCCCGCGTTATTGTCTTTGCTAATCAACACTTACTTCGATCGAATTCATCATCTAAGGTGTCTCGGTTTCATTCACAAGCCGTCATTCATGCATTCAATGTCTCGAGCTAGTGTTATTCAGGATTACGGCGAACCTTTGCTTTACGCCATGTGTGCGCTCAGCGCGAGGTAATGCATGTCACATTCCATAAACTGACAGACTCTGACTAGCATCAGATGTCTCTATCTCGATTCATTAGACTCAGCTTCGGAGTCTATAACTGATTTGAACTATCCAATCCCCGGTGAAGCATGGGCGCTTAAAGCGAGAAAAATGGTCTTTGATGAGATCCATCTACCAACCGTCAAGCAGATCATGGTAGGTTCCAAGTTTTTCCACTGTTCCCCACTACATATCTAACTCCGGCCAGACTATGATACTTCTATGCGAATATGGTTCGAGAGCAGACCAGCACTCGCTGGTGTTTATGCTTGGTGGCTGCATCTACCGTGCCATGCGTCTGCTCAGCCTCGACAACCCTCGGAAAAACACACAGTCAATAGATCAGCTGACCGGCGACCTTGAGGAAGAGATCAACAATCGAATAGTGTGGGCTTCGTACACAATCGATATCCTACTGTCTTCGGGGGTCGATAAGAACTCCTCTTGGCGAGAAGACATTCCCCAAGTTCCACTGCCTTGCTCAGACAAGGACTTTTTACTTCAGTCGCCATCACCACGACGTTTTTTACATCAATCCGATAGTTCTGCTACTACGATAAAGGAACTTGATCTTCCAGCATTACTCATAATCTTAGCTAAGCTTAGAGGCCAAGTTCTTCGGTCAGTCATCCTTTTTTTATCCTAGTATTCAACTGAACTAACCCAAAAAGTCTCATCCGTTCCTCGCCGCCTAGCGTCACAAATATTTGGGACTCTTCTTCTCCATTCATGCTACTCATTGGAGAGATTGACAAGTTCTATGAGAACCTACCGGATACATTCCAAATGACCGAACTCAACATGTATATCCACAAAGATCAGCACACGATTGGTGCACTATCCTATCTCCATTTCATGTACAACGCCGCCATATTTGACCTCACCAGGATATCTATCGCAGGGTTCAGCTTTCCATTGGCTGCAGCATTTCAACATGCACCGCCTGACTTCCGATCTCAGTGCCAGAAACGCTGTCATTTTCATGCAATGGCAGTCTCTGACCTTATTCGTCAAGGGTTTGATCATGGTCGTGTCGCCTTCGACGATTTGTTCTGCATGGCCGCGGCACTTGAATCGAGCAAGATACAAATCATCTATTGGGCCACGATAGCCAACGATGTCCGATCAATGGACGTGACACGGCAGAATCTCAGGACTACACTTAGACTCTTTGACTTTGTTTATGCGACCCAGATCGGACGAAGCACTTATGTTAGTTGACCCCCAGAACCATTTCACTTGGTCGAGACTCCAAATATTAATTTCGACTTAGATTCGTACCTTATTACCTTTGTGTGTCTCTTTTGGTTTTCGCGATATTGCAGAGGAATGGCGGTGTTCTCAGACGTATGGTGAATCTGGTTATATGACGCATGTGTCCAGGCTGAATACTCTTTCTAGTCCACATCTCATTCACCCCGAGGTGACTGGTTCTGCTGAAGACCACCACCTTGTTAACCTTGCTCCTTTTCGCCAAGCGCAAACCCAATTACGGGCGCACCAAGAAGCAAGCCCACAAGATGCTTCACCATCTTCAGTCTCAGGACATCGGACCACACTTAATCCCAACGAGGAGCGGCCACCGATACTCTCTGTCGAAGGAGCTGCGTTCCAGATTCCACCTGGCCAGCAACTTCACCCGGAGACGAGGTTCGACTCAATTGCAGTCCAGGGACAAGAGAGCGCGGTTATGCCACAGGGAATGGACACAACAGATGTAGAAATGACGCATCCATCTGTTGAGGACTACATCAGAATAGCCAGTGACATGTCTGAGTACTTAACCTGGGATCTATCTGAATTACCGGACTTGCCGCTCTGGGAGGACTTTGAGGATCAGAATACATCGCTTACTTAAAGTCCTTAACTTTACTACTTGTTCTTGGACTTTTTTTTCTTAGTTGCTATGTTTATTTCAGAAGTCTATTTATCAAGCTATCACACGACTTGTGGTATGACACCCTTGAGTCTTTCTGGAGTAATCTCAGGCCTTCCAATATACTTGATCCACGCATATGGATCATCCATCTCATCCACTAAAGCCGTTTTCGCGCCGCCTTGAACATTAGACTCGTACTCCCCAGCCACGCCCACGACTCCCACATCCTTTTTATACTCCTCCCATAACTCAAGCATCTCTTTTAGTAATTCGGGATGCTTCTCTGAAAGATCATACACTTCTCCAGGATCTTGTTTAATGTTGAACAATTCCCATCTCTGTGGACCTTTCGGAGCTGGTACGAATGTGATTTTCCAGTCCCCGCGCCGTAGTGCTCCAGATCCGGCAATTTCGAACCCCATCACATAGTCTCGATCGTGCACTTGGGCCTGAGAACCACCAACATCATGGATAAGTGATAGGAACTTTGACCAGCTTTGACCACGAAGGGGCGCAATGTCCCTGCCTTTATATCGTGTTCCGGGATGCTTTAGCTGAGCCATCTCCAGAACAGTTGGGACAATATCCATCACCGAGCAGAATGCATCGGTGATGATGCCAGTCCCCTCTCCTGGAGTTGCCGTAATACTCGTTGGGGGTCTTACTACAAGAGGTACACGACATCCTCCCTCTGTAGAATGCATCTTATAAAGACGTGAAGGGGCCGTCGCAGCTTGCGCCCAACGACAACCATACCACACGAAACTATTGCCGCGACCAATATTTTCGAGGCTGTTATCGTAGTACTTCTCAACGTGGGACATGATGCTATCGCCAACAATCGGCAGAGCTTCATAGCTAGCTCCTTCGGCCCCGTTATCGCTCATAAAGAGCACGAAAGTATTGTCGTACTCGCCCGACCGGCGGAGGTAGTCGATCACACGACCAATATTCCAATCCATGCGATCGACCATACCGGCGTAGACTTCCATGGCTCGGCTCGAGGCTTTTCGAATATCTTCGGGGAGATCGTCCCAATTCTCTGGCTTACCATCGACAATCACCACAGGGTGTGGGTTTACATCGGGATCAACCATTCCAAGTTCTTTTAACCTTGCAAGCCTTTTTTGTCGAAGCGCCTCAGGTCCATCGTTGTAGAAGCCTCGGTACTTGTCACAGACTTCCTTTGGCGCTTGTAGTGGCCAATGCGGCGCGCTGAACGGTAGATAAGCAAAGAACGGCTGGCCTTGCTCCTCTGATGACCGGTTCTCCAGGTAAGAAATAAGTTTATCGGCATAAGCATCGCTGCTGTAAAAGTCGTCTGGTAGCCGACCGAGGAATTTGTCATCCTCAACATGAAGGGCTCGGGTCGCTGTCTCAAAGAACTTCCCAGGCTCTGTGTTAGGATCCTTGTACTGTGGCTCATAGGCGTAGTGGTTGGCGCATCCAGGAAGAAGAGCGAACGATTTCTTGAAGCCTCGTTGAATAGGATGATGCTCTGGTTTGAGACCGAGATGCCATTTACCGGACATACATGTGAAATAGCCGCCATCTGAGAGTAATTCGGGGAGTGCTACTACCCTTTGGTTCATGTAGCCTTCATGGCCTGGTTGCCCATAGTGGGCGGGTGATGAGCGAGTGATTTCTTGTAGTTGGCCGAGTCCAGCGATGTGATGATCAGTTCCTGTTTTCACCATATTAGTATCATTATTCTAGTTTGTGAGACCACTACTTGCCTGTCATCAACATCGATCGGGTGGGTGAACAAGCCGCAGCGACATGGAAGTTAGTATAACGAAGAGCCTTGCTCTCTGCCGCCAGAGCATCAATATTTGGTGTCTGAATCTCAGAGCCAAAACAACCACAATCACTAAAACCCAAGTCGTCTGCGACAATGATGAGAAAGTTGGGGCGTTTATCTGACATGATTGCGTGCTTTGCTTGTCACGACTGGTCAAGGTGAGATTTTGACGATGAGGCGATTAAGCATTGATCAATATTAGGGACGAGGCTTTTCATCAAGCACGCAATATCTTTAGCGAACCTACATCCATGTTTCTTGTGGCAATAGGGAGCAGAATGGTGTCCCATCGGAGCTTCGCATGTCGTACCGGAGTTCGCACGGAACTCGCATCGGCTTTCGCAATTCTCAATCGCGGACGTCGCATTCGGCGACACTCAACCTGTGTCGCTTCAGGCCAAGACAGGGATCTCTGAGCTGCCCATGGGGTAGTTCCTGCAATGTCGTGCTTTAGGTTATCACTTATGCCATTTTAGCGTGTGATTTATCCCAGATAGCTTAGTCCGTCGTGTTGCCGAGATCAACACATATATCGAGGATGAGAAGCCTATACAGTTGTTCCAAGTCTCCGGGTAGAGTATATTCTTTACTTTTGTCCTCATCAACGTGTAAACAGAAGTAACAAAAATTCTTGGCGAGATCGAGATTTGACCAACATTCGGAAATCGACTGCATTACTATGGCCGTTGACATCGCTCACGATGGGCAGCCAGCCAACTTGTCGGTTACTCAACGGCTGAAGCACTTCAATGGGCAACTTGTCTTTGTCATGCTGTATGCGAAGCCCCTACTCCACGAATGCACAACAGTGTAAAACCTTGACGAACTCTGGTCGCTAACAATTACTCCACAGTTACATGGCATTTTGCGCCTTCAATTTTGGCTTCGATGTTGGAACATTTGGCGGCGTTCAAGCCATGCACAGCTTCACTAGCCAATTCGGCGAATGCGATCAGGACAATGTCTGCGCACTCCCCGGCTGGTTGTCCTCTGTTATGACGGCCACCCCGTTTCTTGGCAAAGCAGCTGTATGTCAACAGTCGGTTGCTGATCAAGATTAAGCTGACGTTACATGCTAGGGATGTATTGCCTGTGGTTATATCGCCGAATGGTGGGGTCGTCGAGCTGCCATTCTCGGAATTTCCATCGTCTCGTTTGTGTAAGTTGTTACCGTCGACAAATTACATCGACCTTGGCTAATTCGCTGTGTCACAGTGGAGTTACTCTTCAGGTATCAGCCACCACTGCAGCTCAGTTCACAATCGGTCGAGTCATCACCTTCGGTATGACAGGCATGGCCATTGTTGTCGTACCCATCTACTCGGCCGAGGTATCTCCCAAGGTTCTTCGTGGCATGTTTGGCTCAACCATTCAAGTCATGATCATCTTTGGATCCTTTGTTTCGTCACTCGTCACTTACGGCACCAAATCGATACAGAGCAAAGCCGGTTGGCAGATCCCCATTGGACTTCAACTGGCTGTTCCCGCTATTATCTTCGTGCTACTGCCTTTCCTCCCCGAGTCGCCTCGCTGGCTTCTTAGTAAAAATAGGCGCGACTTGGCAGTCGTCAATATGAGGAAGCTGAGAAAGCCTGCAAGCGAGGAAGATATCCAGACAGAGATTGAAGCGTTGGTCTATGCGCACACCCACGAAGAAAAGGGTACCTGGAAGGAGGTGTTTGACAAGAACAACCGTGTAAGCATGCCTTGAAAGGCTAGAATCTATTGAAGCTGACAATCCTACGCAGGTACGTACTGCAGTCGCCGTCTTGGCCATGTTCGGTCAACAAATCACCGGTCAAGCGTTTCCATCCCAGTACGGTGTCATCTTCTATCAGTCACAAGGATATGGAGATAAAGCGTTTCTGTTTAATGTAATTTCTAGCGTAATCGGCATGGGAGCTGTCGTATTCACTTGGTTCTCTATCGACAGTGCGGGGCGTCGACCGACTCTCATGGTCGGTGGCTTCCTGATGGGTGCATTCCTCTTCATTCTTGGGGGACTTGGTACGGTCAACCTGGGCTCAATCAACAGTCATGAGAAGGATCTCATGGTTGCCTCTGTGATGCTCTTCACATTCTTTTACAGTCTGTCTTGGGCGCCCTGGTACGTTGTTTTGCTCTCCAATTGCTTATTAGCTGAACTAATGTATATGTACGTCTAGTTCCTATGTTATTCTCTCCGAAGCGGCGTCACTTCGTCTCAAAGAGAAGACAAATCTTCTAGCAAGCACTATCTCTGTCCTGACAACTTTTGTCACGTCATTCAGCACTCCGTATCTGATCAACGCAAAGTATGCGAATCTTGGCGCTAAACTCGGCTTTATATACGGCGCCATCAATTTTATCATGGTGGCCTTGGTGTATTTTTTCATCCCAGAGCTTAAGAACAGGACTCTGGAGGAAGTCGACCAGCTCTTTGCTAGCGGAGCACCTTTGAGGAAGTTTGGACAGATTAGCACCAGATCTGCAACTCAGATTTACGAAGAGGAGATCAGAAAGGATAGAATTGTGGAAGACAAGATTGAGGGCGTAAGCAAAGCGTGAAGTCGAGGACTTTGTCCCCGATTGTGAGCTTTATAATTGAGCTTTGGACTTTCAGCACGTTTTGGTACACCGCTCCCTCGAATGTATATGTAGATTCTATCAAAATTAGATGTATCATTCTGTTTATCGCATCTTTACAACCCTCAAAGATGACTTTTCACCGGGGGGTAACCACAGACTAAAAAAAGACTATGGCAGCATGTATCTCTCAATTATGAACCACTGTATAGCGAAAATTACACTTCTAGCCTGGAGGTATACTGAAATAGACGGTTAGTATATGGTTTTCGGAGTTGATCAGAGAGGCAGAGTACCTAAATGTGTGAAGTGCTGGTTTCATAGCAACGCCAAGAATTTGTGATGTAACTTGCAACTGCCATCACATTTCCAAATCACGAGATGAGCGCTATCTGCTTGAACGCGATTCACTATTTAGATCACCAAGTAAATAACAGTCGATCCAAGTAAATATTTTGCTTATATTTTAAACCTTTTGAAGTAAGGTACTGATTGTCTCCTCGGTCTTTGGCAAACTACCGTAACGAGTCAGGTAACTCGCTATGACCTCTGCTGGCGCCCACGTCGAGAGAGTTGAGACCTAACCATTCCTGGATTGAACTCCTTGTTTGTGTAATCATAATTAACAATGTACCAATTAGCCATCATTCGAATCTTGACATCTTGCATCTGGTGAGAAAGAGATACAAACCGGCTAATATCTGTTAGAAATGACTCGTGAGAGCCACCAGAATGGTAGATTTTGCGCTCGGCCTCTTGTAAGCGAGTCTGGAGCAATTCGGCTTCTACTTGCAGTGCATCATGCTCCTCATTGGACTCCCCAAGAGTAGAGGGCTCAGTGTATAGGAAGCAAACACACGGCCAATTTGGGATATCGATATCGAGAATCTTGCTGGGCCTGATGACACTTATGGCTGTGCGGTCGTCTCTGGAAACAGTGGAGGCCGTCGAGCTATGGCGGGTACTGCTCGAAGTTCGGGTCATGATCTAAGGCTTGGATCGCTGTTGAGACGAGGGTAAAAGAGTATATGAGATAAGAAAACAAGGATTCTGCAACGGCTGATATTATAGCGAGGAAGAATTGTGTAGAGCTGAAGATGTGAGGGAGCGTATGGAGTGCTCACGTGGATGTTTTATAGGCAAAATAAATGTCACCGTTCCTGATACACTTATGAGTTCTCTTAGAAAGAGCTACAGTACATCAGCTAGACTTGTGTATGGTTGTAAAGCGCATCAGTGTCAAGCAACAAAAGGTGACTTATCATTCGTGAAAGGAAATGCGTTTTGGGCCCATTGACTCATTGTCTAGGCCATATTTCTTGACCTTGTGTCATGTCTAAACTAGAGTAAGAGAGTGATTTAGACTCTAATACAATTGTGAGAGTCTTAAGTTGCCATACATCAACTCCAATAGCAACGCATTTTATTTGGTAAAGAGTCAAGCATTTGCACCTTGTTGAGAGATCTTGAAGACTTGCTCGGCATTGGCACACTAAATGCCTTGAGAACAGCTATCTATGCTGAACCAAATGTAAAACAGGGATTCTGTAAGAATTTATTTGATGCAGATAGACCCTTGACTTTCAACTCTCAAGTGTGTCCATACTCGGCGACCGATGAACAGTCGTAGATTAGCTACATCAGTAGCTTTCCCAAAATATCAACATTACATCAATACTCCAGCTAATGCCGCTACACCTCCAACAACACCAACGAACCCAACCTTGCCCGTAGGCATAGCCGCTC
Organism: Fusarium sarcochroum; assembly: GCA_013266185.1. NCBI lineage: Eukaryota > Fungi > Ascomycota > Sordariomycetes > Hypocreales > Nectriaceae > Fusarium > Fusarium sarcochroum. Next base: position 47,020 of record JABEXW010000915.1, read on the forward strand.
CATTGTCTGATGAAGTAGACGAAGCAGTCATAGCAGCACCCGATCCGGGCTTTGTTCCGGTGGCGGTACTAGATGCCTTATCCGAGCTGTCGCCGCTCAAATCTTTGTCGAGAATGCTTGTAGCTTGTGGTAATTCCGAGGCAGTCGAACCGTAGATCTGCCATAAACCGCAAACATGCCCGATAGCTTCAGCGAAATCTAGGATTCTTTTAGCCTAATTGTTCTCACTATTTCACACCATGTGATACACAATGGACACGGTTGGGGAATGGGATAAGAGAGAGCAAAGGATACTGGTAGGCTAACGTACCTGCTGAACACTGACTGTCCACGCTTTTGGAAACAGCAACGGCGATTGCGCTGAGATGTCTACAGAGACATTCAAAGCTACTTGCATCCACGTCATCGACTTCGCATTTCTCTGTCTCCATGACCTTCTTGAAACTTGAAAACGCGCAGGATGGAATGTCCTTGGTGTATCCGGCAATGGTATCCAGAGCAACGACACCCATCGCGTTAGCCATCATGATGGCTATGAT
>JABEXW010000916.1:0-16117 GCA_013266185.1 Fusarium sarcochroum
AGCCTAAGCCCAAGCCTCACTACGAGCAGCCTAAGCCCAAGGCTCACCATGAGAAGCCCAAGCCTCAGAACCCCTACCCTCAGCCTAGCTACAACAACCACTACTAGATTCGTCCGTAGCGAGCAAAGGATAGAGGCAGTTCGTATCTTGGTGACCTGGTGGATGGCTCGAATTCATCAGCTACTACGGGGTGATGGGACTGGCACCACAAGTGAGCGTACAAGGAGACTTGACACTATCTCTCCTTGGCTTACAATTCCCAATGCGCGAGTTTCTATTGCGGACTTGAGCGGACTGGCTTTTAGATGCATCGACCTTTAGTTTACTCTTCTTATACTCTCCTTCTATAGCATTTGTAATTAACACGATAGCGTATCCATGAGCTAATTCTGTTTCTACTGCCTCTGCTACCAACTCTTTTTAATTCCCTGAGTGAGCGGTGATTGTGCAAGATGGTATCTGTGGACAGTCGACGTCCGCTAGGCTAGAACCAATAGAGATGATGTAACTCGCATTTTTGCCGTCGAATTGCCTCTTGACATCATTGTAGGTCCAAGCAGTTTTCGTCACACTTCAGCCCTTTAGATCTGTTCGATCGCAGCTACTCCAATAACTCATGAGTCCCAGTAAGTCATTCATACCTTTGGAAGGCAGAACCCTTAGATAATAGATAGATCATGATTCTATAGAAGTTGAAATGAATCCTTGCATTGCATTACCAGTGTTGATATCACCTTCACAGTCGACGTCGGTAGGTTAATAATACTAAAGTCCATAAGTCGTTGGCCTACGTGATAGAAAGGTAATGCCGATTTCTAGCATTCAAATCGGCTTTGCTAGGCGTCCACGATGAAGTGTTAGCGCTGACACAGTTCTTGGAAAGATTTATCCTCCCTCAGATGTATTTCCGAGCTTCAAGTTGATGCGAAGAGGCAAGGGTTGCGAAAACGTAGAGATAATTAATCGTTATTATGCTTTCCATATATATGTAATTATAAGCAATAATACGCTACTTAGTATAGTGCCTACTTCCGCTGTTTAATGATATCATCTGCAATCTTCTCTGCAAAGGCATAAATGGTGCTTTGTGGGTGACCAGGAGGCAACAAGGCCATCGAGCTTGCATCGACAACTCTCAGTCCCTCAACTCCAAACACTCGCGCAAAGCTATCCACAACAGCCATTTTATCCCCCTTCTTACCCATCTTACAAGTGCAAGCAGCATGCCATACAGTCATGAGAGAATCTCGAACCATATCAAGGACCTCCTCGTCTGTCTGTACACCCTTTCCAGGCCAGTACTCGGAGCCAATTGAGATCGACTTCAACTCTTTGGTGGCCCAGACGTCTCTCATTCTTCTAAACCACGCAATTGCAGCTTCTTGATCAGCTTTGGCTGTTAGCCAGTTGGGGTTGATGATGGGCTTATCCAAGCCTGATGCTGATGCGATGGTGACATTTCCGCGGGAGATAGGAGCTACCATCGCACCGAGCATAGTAGCATACTGCTTTCCGTCGAGAGGCTGCTGGAGAATTGGCCATTCAAAGTTGCCCAGGAACCCATTTGCGCCCAAATACTCAACTTCAGGCCAATCAGCTGGAAACTCAGCAAAGGCTTTCTTTGTTTCGGGAGAGAAGTTGGTGCGGTATTTCTCTGGTAGTTTCTCCCAGCCGATGAATTCGATGATGTTGGAAGTCAAAGGCCCGCTCTTGGTAAGAGCATACTGGGTCAGCGCTTTTACCAGAGAAAGAGGAGACCGTAGCACCTCATTGAGGGTTTGGAAGTTGACTTGGTATGATGGCCCGAAAAAGATGTGATCCCACATGTTTTGGCCGACGCCTTCGAGGACGGACACATGCTCAATGTCGAACTTGTCAAGGGTCTCCTTGGGTCCAATTCCGGAAACCATCAGGAGCTGTGGCGACTGAAATGCACCAGCGCTGAGGATAACTTCGCGCTTGGCTTTAAGGGTATACTTCACACCCTTGAAGCTAACCTCAAGCCCGTTGGCCTTCTTGTCATTGTCAAACAGCACCTTGGCTGCTTGAGTTCTGGTAAACACCTTGAGGTTGTCCAGATTTTCGGACTTGGCCTTGTAAATGTACTCGGTTGATGAACTCCTCGCCGCTGTCTTGGGGTCGATCGTCGTTTGGGTGTAATGATAGCCAAGTAGCTCGCCGCTGTTGAAACCGGAGATGCTCTTCAATCCGACAGCCTTCAATCCTTTTTCCAACCAGGTTGCCCATGCTGAAACCCAGAAAGTGTAACTGACTTGGACTGGTCCTCCATCAGGTTTGGTTTTGAAGTCTTCAGCAATGTACTTGGTGCCGGCAGTAGCATTTGAAATGCGCTTGCTCGTGTTAGGAGGAGTGAACGTCGTGCTGTTCTTGAAGTACGCTTGGAAGTTTTTGAGTCTGTTCCAAATCAGATCAGTATCATGCCTGAACTAACACACGAGCAATAAGCATACCTATAACTGTCATCGCCGACAAGGTCTGCCCATCGATCATACGTGCCAGTCGATCCTCGATGGTAAATCATAAAGTTCAAAGCTGATGAGCCACCAAGACATTTTCCGCGGGCATAATGGAACTTTCTGTTGTTTGCACCAGCTTGAGGTTCTGTTTCGAATACCCAATCGACTGTGGGGATAGAGTCCAATGTGCTGGAACCTGTGCCAATGATGTCGCCTCCAGGTGCAGTGCTCAATACTGGCTTGCTGATCTCATAGAAACCTCCGGCCTCGATGATGGCGACTTTGTAACCAGCCTGAGCTAGGCGCGTTCCTATAGCATTTCCTGCAGTGCCACCTCCTGCTACCAAGTAGTCAAACTCTTGGTTCTTGCCTAAAGTGCCACCGATAGCCCCTAGAGTACCCTCAGCAAGCCCATCACCCTTGAGAAGGGAACTTATGCTGTCGCTAAGGGGGGACAAGACGGGGTTAGGAAGGTCAAGACTGGCGGCATGATGGACAAGAGCCAACGAAGTACACGCCGACAAGAAGAAGGAACGCATTCTGATGACTGAGAACGTAGATGGAGTGACAAATCCGGTGATCCCCAGGATACAATATTCCAGTCCAGTTCTTACTTTAACTCTTATATATAATTTCTGAGTGATGCCTCTATCGTTCCACCCTCCGCCCACATACCGCTATAGACTTGTCTCGTTTTGTTTTTAGTACCGAGTCATGTGGATTACTTCCTCCGCTACCAATATCACTATCCTATCAATCTGGGGTATTTTCACGGGAGAGATCACACCCGAGTCGGTAACAGGGGGTTTCTCGTATTTATGGAGATGTTTATAAAATGGTAGACTGTCCTCCTGACGATCTTCCCCCACTATACGGATGTTTAATCCTACTGGGGTAAGCTACCCGCGGGCTAGTGATCAGATCATCTGTTTCAGGGCTTCATGGACGCGGAAACAACGCCAGGGTTCTTCATCAGGTCGCATATGAACCAGTAGGAAAGCTGTATAAGAAGCCTAATCGCAAGCGGTAGCGAATATCCTGATCAATCAGGTTTCCTGGTCCACTTTGACTACTAAGCCAGCGCTTTACTAGCACCGGGAGTCACTCTTTGGCGACCCTTTTTCTCTCGTTCATCAGCTAAGCTCGCGGGAAGCCCTGTCACTATACGGGGGTTGTAATAACAACCGTCATTACCCCATATTTATAACCTCCTCAGACGCAATTCCTGACGTGAAGCTTGAAAAACATTGTAGACTAGCGTTGATTCTTCTGTTAGCCTGATGCGGAACGGGTTAAATATGCTAAACAGGCTGTGGGAGAAATCTTAGTTTCGAAAGAATAGCTTCGCACTTGCGACGAGTCCGTGGTTGCTGAGGTCAGTATTGACATCAACGTATATCGTGTCGTGGAAGTTTCAACAAAACAGGCACTGCTGCTTGCCTCCGCGATGATTAGAAGGCCTACTTGACTCGAGGTGTTGTTTGCAAGGAGTTAAGGCAGACCTTTATGTCTTATTCGAGGCCCACAGTAGCATTTAGCAGTGTTCTGCTAATCTACCTAAACAATCTAGTAACCGAAGTCGCCACCAAAGGGGGGGGGCACTAATGTCAGCTAACCACTCAACGCCATCAAAATGGCATGCATCACAACACAGAGCCCTTCCAGGTTCGGCTTATCCAAGTCGACTTTGCAGTCGTGGATGAGCGTGCGCCAATCGGTAGGATGTTTGGGACCTACATGTATGACTATGAGGTAGATGACAAGGAGGTGAGTGAGGTATTCTGCTACATCGTGGTGGCCCAAGACCACATCGCCGACAATTCTTCCAACCTCCTTAGCCTTGGAACAGACTCACACCTGTTGGCTTGCAATAGGGAAACGACCCTTGGTTGACTAGATGGAGTACGAAAAGAGGAAATAAGTTGACTAGAGCGCAGTCTACAATATTTGCAGAACATCATCACGTTGTCGAGATTTAATTGAATATTCCCATGCATTCACAGCTTGGGGACACCACCATATTGCTCTGCAGACGCGATCCCTACAAGTCAAGCAGGCTCTGAAACACCAAACCATTATATCATCTCAAAATTCATTAGGCCCGTTGAAGTTCTATTGTCGGCGACTCCTTACAACATTGATATTAGCTCCAGAACTCCTACCCCGGTTGATAAAATTACATTTCTATACGAGCTACTCGAAGACTGACTTTATCCTATGTCTTAAACTGTCCAAACCATATGCTATCATCAGGCCTCATCCCAGCCGTCACACCCTTCATCATACACATTTCTCGACGTTCCGTTTCAACCTCCCACTCCCGTACGACCTCAGAACGCACCAACATTTGCATCACCATTCCAGACTCAGCATGCCAAGTATTGTGACAGTGGAAAGCCCAAAGGCCTGGATTGTCAAGTACCACACGAATAACAGCCCACGCATACCCCTCCACAGTGATTGTATCTCGTCTGAGCGGATTCTCTAACAAGCCGTTGGTCTCGAGATATCCTTTCAACTTGATAGGGCTTGGTGGGTATCCGTCTCTGCCTTGCAGTAGGACAAAAAACTTGTGTCCGTGAAGATGAAAAGGATGGGCACCATCGTCGAAATTATTGATAGAAATGTCTATGGTACGAATGCCTGTTGTTTCCAAAACGAACTCATGTTGGCGGTCAAATGTTTTCTCGTTGATTGCGATCGGTTTATTAGTGGATGTACTTGGAACCCCGGCGTCGAGAAATCGATGCAACGACGGGTGCGTCCCGTTCGCATGCCATGTTGAATCGTTAAAGAAGCCCCTTGCTAAACGCCAGTTACCAATCTCAAAGTTTGCACGTAGTACAATGACTTCGTCGGCTGGAGGTGGCGTTATAGCCTCAACAGGTCGAAGGGCACTAGTATTGAGATCTCGACAGATAACCTCAATTGCATCTGGCCATTCTTTGCTTGTCGGGTTTTCGGGGGATGTCGGAGTGTCTTGACTCTTGTAACGAATAATTGCTTTTGTTTCGGCTTGTAGACGTTCATTCTCATTCTTGAAACAATGTGTCACCATTCGAGCTCTCATCCAAAACGCTGAACTCGATGTAACATTTGTTTCTAGCACAACACTGTATCGTTGTGCCGGGAGAACGTTGAGTCGATGGATTGGTTCCGGATGTACATCTGTGCCGTCAACTTCAGTGACATAAAACGGGTGTTCATCAAATTGGATTTGAAACTCGGCGAATGCACCGACGTTGATGATGCGGAGTCGGTGGCGTTGGCCAGCTGCTAAGTCGAAACTCGGTATCGAGACATCGGTGTCATTACACGACCAGCCCTCGAAATCGGCGCAGTCACGAACACCACGACCATTAATAAGACCGTTATCTGGAACTGGCTCGTTGTTCTCTTGATCCGGAGCGAGATATTCCATAAGAAGCTCCGAGGTCAGGTTGTGGTAGTGATCTTGAACCATAACAACTCTGTCTGATAAGTAGTCTATCTCTTGGAAGGTTTTCTCCTTTTGAGAATGCACCACCATAGGACCCAATAGACCATCGGATGCTTGAGCACTATGGTGAGCGTGATACCAGTATGTCCCATGTTGTTCTCGGACTTCAAACTGGTAAGTGAATGTCGAGTTCGGGGCAATGGGACATTGAGTGATTCCAACAGTGCCGTCCATGGCATTGCTGCCGTTCTGGAACATTCCGTGGAAGTGTATCGCTGTCGCAATGGAAGCGCGATTCTTGACGTGAACCACAATCGTATCTCCTTCATTGCATTCTACCAGTGGTCCTGGATACTGGTTGTTGATAAGCAACATTGGCCTGTAGACTCCATCTGGATTGAGTGTCGCTGAGTCGATGGTCCAATAATACTCTCTTGTAGTAGGAGGCGTATTGAACTTCCATGATGGTGAGAGTATATACTCTTCTGTGTCGCGAAGCTGCGGTGTCACGGGTATATCCTCATGGTGCATGATAATTTCTGATGCTGCAGCCGGCTTCGGTTGTTGAGGTTTTTCCGTATGGGCATCGTTATGTATGAAGGATGGAATTTGATGGCTAAGAGTGAACGCGGCTAGAAGAAAGATTGAAACAACGCAAGCGACAGCGATGAAGGATCTTGACCACGAGGTCTCACTCTTTTTGTGTGTGGACTGTTCTGACTTGAAAGCCTCATTATCGGAAAGAAACCAATGGCTTGGAGGCTGGCTGTTATTTTGCGCAGTAACCCACGGTGATTTCGGATTTTCAGCCATAATTCGCGATGGAGAATTTGGACTTGTCTGGTCGTTCGCAAGATCAAGTTGACCCCGAAATGCAAAGGATCCCTCTTTGGACGGAGCAAATGCTGCGTGTTGGCCACAGAGGATCGTCCACTTTTGGGGTAGACGCTACAGGGGTCTATTGGTTTGACGTCAAGCCTGGGGGGCCCTATCAACCGGTTGAGTCGGCACGCGAGTTCAGTAGCCGTTGCCACCACACGTGCGCTATGGGTTGTCATCCATTGGCGTGCAATCCTTAAACTAAGTTGAAAAGTTCGCAACGCTCAGCACGAGAGATGTTCTGTTGACCGACGGTGGAGAAGGCCTCGGCACGATATCCGGAGCATGCTTGTGTGTGCGACAGGGTTTATTTACAACAGGGTTCTGCGTCCATTGTAAAGAGTATATCATGGTCGGGTATAAGCCTTAATCAAGTTCGCAGAATTGTGTTTTCCAGAGTTGCACTATCAAACTTCATCTCGACTCTCCGTCATGTTGTTTCAAACTGCTACTGTCTTGGCCGTCGCTGGCCTGGCTCTCGGTCACTCTCCTTATGCTCCTCCCAAAGACAATACAGGATGGGAGACAAAGTACACTGCAACTGGAACTGCCGAGGTCGCTGCTGCTGCTGCTACGGCCAAGACTAGCAGCCCGACATCCAAAGTGAAGGGCAAGGCTTTTGACCGAATTGCGATCATCTATTTTGAGAATGAGAATTATGAAAAAGCATTCGGCGACCGTAAGTATAAGATAATTACCGCCATCGGAGATATTGACTAACAATATTACAGCTGACTTCTCCTGGTTCAGATCCAAAGGCATCACCCTCTCAAACTACTTTGGCGTCACACATCCTTCTGAGCCCAACTACATGGCCGCCATTGCGGGTGACTACTTTGGCATGCAGAATGATGACTTCAACCGCAACCCTCGCAACGTCTCTACTGTCATCGACCTGCTTGAGTCCCGGGGTATCTCCTGGGGCCTCTACCAGGAGGACCAGCCTTACTCTGGCTTTGAGGGTTTCGCCTGGGTGAACCACAAGAATGGAGCTAATGACTACGTCCGCAAGCACAACCCTGCCGTTCTCCACGACAGCATTGCTACGTCGGAGCGTCGTTTATCGCAGATTAAGAACCTCTCCCTTGTTGACACTACGCAATCTGTCTTTCACAAGGATCTCAAGGAGAACAAGCTACCTCAGTGGATGTTCATCACACCCAACATGACCTCAGACGGCCACGATACCTCCGTTACTGTCGCTGGTCAGTGGGCTCGTAAGTTCCTTGAGCCTCTTCTCAAGGACAAGTACTTTATGGACAACACTCTTGTTCTTATCACTTGGGACGAGAACGAGACATATGCTCGCCAGAACCACATTCTCGGTATTCTGCTCGGTGACGCTGTCCCCAAGCACCTTGTTGGCACAACCGATAACAGCTTCTATAACCACTACTCTGAGATCTCGACTGTCCAAGCCAACTGGGGTCTTGACACTCTTGGTCGCTGGGACGTTGGCGCTAATGTCTTCCAGCTGGTTGCCCGCAAGACAGGTGATAAGTTGCGCAAGTGGAAGTCTCACACGGTCGACAGATTCTTCTGGAACGTGTCTTATGCTGGGCCCTTTAACACTGCTGGTGGAAACCATCAGTATGCTGCGCCCAACTTGAACTTGGAGCACAGTTTCTCTGGTCGCAAGATCTTTGAGCCTATTCGAAAGGAGTGGCACAAGAGCCATGCCCCTAGTTACTACAAGGATACTATCGAGGTGAATGATGGATTGAACCCTCCCAAGGGTTACGAGCCCGCCAAGAAGTAGAGTTTTGTGGAAATCTCATCAAGAGCGTTGAGGGCGAAGATTAGAAGTTGAGCGGCAGATAGTTGATCATCATGATGGAACTTGTGAATTTCAAAATGATATGAATTTGTTGACCAACAACCTCCCGAATTTCAGTCATTCCTTCTGCGTGACATTGTAGCCATGGCTTTTTTGCCAAGGACATTCAAAAAGATCGCCAAGTTGCGGGCCGAACGATGTTAGCGTCCTATGCTTCAGGGTTCTTTTGATCCCCCGACGTCACTAAACGCTAGCATCAAGCCAGGGGCTAGCGAATAAAATGGTGGAATTTGGTCAGCACGTCTAGGGCGGGGTTAGTGTTGAGCCTGTAAGATCACGACGTTGTTCCATGTGCTCTTTGGGGGGGCATGTAGATCTTTCGCTTGCGGAGATATTTACACTGCACCGGCAAGATATTGCCGACTGCTACCCCAGCTTGTCACCGAGAGATAGAGCTGTGTCTTGGGAGTTGAAGAGCAATGGCTTTGGCACGTGTGAAAAGCTGGTCGTCGCCTGTTTGAATGTCTACCTTGGACAAGAGTTTCGTTGTGTAGTTGTGTTCTTGTATTCTTTCCACTTACACACCCAAAATGAAGTCATCGCATAGTCCCGCTTTCAAGCGTTTCTTGTCCGACTTTACACTCGGCTTCTCCGATGGCCTGACTGTACCATTTGCCCTCACAGCTGGGCTTAGCTCCCTCGGCAAAACTGACACCGTGATAACAGGTGGCTTAGCAGAATTATGCGCGGGAAGCATCAGCATGGGAATCGGAGGATATCTGGCAGCGCTCGACGAATGCACTCCTTGTCAATCTGATGCGACAGATATCGAAGAAGTGCAGGGCATGCTTAACAATGATGGAAACAGCGTCAGCGATTCCACGGTAGATGACTTGGAGAAAACCCATATCCAGGCAGAGGAGCTGGTGCGACAACATTTGGAGCCTTTAGGCCTTCCCAGCTCGACAGTGTCTACGATTCTTAAGAGTATGCAAGAATCGGCCCATCTTCAACACACCGTGTCACGACTACAGTCTTCCAAAAGCAGTGTTTTACACCTCTCAGAGCCAACAGCACCATCACCGATGATATCCGGGCTTTCCATATCACTTGGCTATACTATTGGTGGCATCATTCCTCTTCTACCATACTTCTTCTCGAGCACCGTAGGCATGGGCTTACGATGGAGCGTCTGTTTTTGTCTACTGGTATTGTTCAGTTTTGGGGCGGGCAAGAGTTGGATCATCAGAACAGGAGACGCCACATTGAGTTCTTGCGTTGTGAAAGGGCTGCAAATGTTGGTATTAGGTGCGGCGGCAGCTGGAGCGGCGGTTGCGTGCGTAACTTGGGTTGGGGGTAAATGATACTAGTCGTTCCTCTTGCCAAAGTGACAAGACCCTGAAACGAAAGACGTTGGATAGGAAGACGCCGGTCATTAAAGAGATTATAATACCCAAGTGCTTAGAGAAGGCGAAGTCATAGAAAGTACTCACGACAAGTAGGATTTGATATGAGATAAACAAAGCCGAGGGCAGAGGAGTAGCCGTATGCCACCAATTGGGAGCTCGTATGCATATGTCGATTAACCAAGAGTTACCATTCAATGGATATCTTGCTGATGATGTCTTGCCCGCGGTACTATATTGAGGCTTCACTTGTGGACAATATTTCCAGCTTCAAAGCGATGCAAACCAACTATGAGGCTCTCCTAGTTTCCAAACTATACTCAGCCAAGTATTGTACTATGGAATCTTACTACAGAAAAATGACTTCACCCCATAGTCCACAGCGATATGATGAGCTGTAATGTATGAGAGATGGATTATCTCGGATGTATTACCCAAGAAGTCCACCATCTACAACAAGTACCTCCCCTGATACATATTGAGACGCTGCACTGGCTAGAAAAACTGCAGGACCAGCATAGTCTGCTGGTGTACCCCATCTTCCTGCCGGGCAGCCTACTATTGCAGCTGAAGTTGTCTCGGCGTCTGGCCGCACTGCAGCGTTCCTATTGCATCAAGTTAGCATCTTGTTGTTAGTTCAATTGGTGAGAAAAAGAACTTACATATCTGTGGCCACATATCCGGGAGCAATAGCATTGACCTGGATATTGTGTTTTGCCCACTCATTACTGAGAGCCTTTGTTAATTGTGACACGGCTCCTTTGGAAGCTGAGTAGGGTGAATAGTTCTCGCCGCCAATATAGCTGTTAATAGAGGCAATGTTGATGATCTTGCCTGACTTCCTGGGAACCATGTGCCGACCAGCTGCTTGGCAGACGAAAAAGAGTGCTTTGACATTGATGTCAATCACCTGTTATTTGTTAGTTGAGGTAAGAAGAATATAGACAAAAGACAATACTCACAGAGTCCCATTCGTCTTCAGAGACATCCAGGGCGCTATTCCGAATAAGAATACCACCACAATTGACGAGAATGTCAATCTGCCCACCCATAACATCTAAAGCTTGTTGAAAGATGTCTTTGACAGCTTCCATGTTACCAAGTTCACAGGATATTATTTCCGCACGAGCACCCTTAGCCCGGATAGCTTCCGCTGTTTTCGTGTTGGATATATCTCGTTGGGCGATGCAAACGGCCGCTCCAGCATCAGCCAAGGCTAGAGCAATAGCCGCCCCAATCCCTCGAGATCCGCCAGTGACAAGAGCAGTCTTGCCCTTCAGCGAGAATAGCTCCAGTGCAGCAACATTGGGCGTGGTTCCGGCTACCATTATGGGCGTCGTAAGTGATCGGTTAGGAATAGAACTCTAGATTAATAGCTAGTGAAAAAGAGGCTCGATATTGTGTCAGATAAGTATTCATGGTTACAAAGCAATCAGAGGTGTTTTGCATGTCTTCCGAAACACCCCCGCTCTTCGGTACCAGATTCTTCGAATGCGATTCATCAATCGAGGTAATAGATGCCGATACCTTAGTGGCTTACACAATCTCGGATTGTGCAACCGAGATGCCAGTTGAGATCGATTACTAATGCATTTACATTGGAAACTGGATGTCGGCTATGATACCCGAATTTTTGACTATCCCACATTTGAGCTTAGGTTGTGGCTATTCATTGTTACGGAATCATCTAATTGTTTAGTCAAGGACGATTAAATCATGGTTCTCAAGCAGCTGGACGATAGATCTCATCACCTCTTCGATGAATTAATATCATTTACTTCTCATATTCAATAGTTACAGTCCGTGTTTGGACAATAGCCCTCTCCGACTCTAACTCATCTCCTCCTACCCTTTGGTCCCATGTTAGATTCTCACAACTGGACGTTACCTCTCCCCCCGAAGAATCCTTTGGCAATCGATCTATCTTACCAGCCTCAATCACTACCTTGGTCGGTAATATATCACCGACAGTCTCCATATGGAACACTTCTTCGTCCACTGATAGTCCAAATTCATCAACCTTTCGCTTTTTTCCCGCACGACTACCAACAGTACGATAAGGATTTAAGCCGCTGATCGCAGCGGTAGTGTTTCTTGTGTACCCTGCCGATGATCCTCTCAGTCCTATCACCTTTGGTGCGACGTGGGCGAAGAAGCGGCGAAGAGTGGTGAGACATGGGCAAATAATGAGAAGGCTTGCCTCGGGTAAACTGTCCTGGTTGTCAGTTTTTAGTCTGGTTCGAGAACGATACTACCTACATCAAAACCTGAGAAGGTGATAGGTCCCATGTTGCGTCGCTGGCATAAAGCGCCGGTATAAAGAGTGACAATCGGATCACCGCTGTCAATAGTGTTCTGTGACAATTTGTAAGCGTAAATTCGTCCGAGACGGGATAAATAGAGTGGTCATACCCAATACCGATGAACAGCAGCAAGATGACACCAATTTTCTGTCGCTTCGGCATTTGCAGTCCCCAGACCATTGGTATTGGCATGATCAATAGGATCAAGTCGGTGATAATACCCATGGTGGCTGTGGTCATGTAGATACCGACAGGATGACCGCAACTGCCTTCAGCCATCCTAGCATCCCAATGTTTACTGATGGGATGACAAGTAAAGATGACAGCGAAGAGGATTGCAGTATTGTAGCAGATGATGAGGGCGGCGATGGCCCAAGCGCACCGCTTCCACCATATTTGCGGCGAAAGGTGTCGATAAAAGAGTACGAGCGAAAGCTTGGAGCTTGCGGTAAATATGGCAAAGTCGATTGATGCTATTAGCATCAGCTACTAGTGGATCAGCATGATCGAAGGTCACCGTGATAGAAGATGCTGCTCACTTTATTAAAAAGGTTGTACTTATCGAGTGACATCTCCCAAGCATGTACACCAAGGGTCTTGACCACCCACGACGCTGTGTTTGATCAGTAAAGGTGCAAGATACTCGGTCAAAGCGTCACTCACAGACCATGAGGCCATGGTTCGCAGCCCCAGTGATCCAAGCCAAGACCAGGAGGACTGTCTCAATGTCGCATGCACGCATCAAGCATAGCTTCACATACATATACTGAATGAAGAATAATGTGGAGATAGTCATGCCCAGACCACTCAAACAATAGGCAAGGATCGCACGTTGTTGCTGAGGATGGTCGAAGTTGACAGTGTAACCTGGAGGTGGGGCAATCAAGACCTCCACGCCATCAACTACTGGAAAGATCGACATCCTGATGGTGACAGTCAGAATTTGGTCAGGGGAGTAGCGTGGTCGATCAGTCACGCGGCTGGAGAGGCAAAGTGCGACGCAAAGAAGACCAAAACCCAAGGATGAGCAGCGTCTTTTGAGTCTCGCGGTTCCTGCAAGGAAACAAGGAGAATATGTAGAAGCTTCATGCATGAACAGCAGTCTGGAGCGGCTGAAGAATTAAATACGGCGGTGACTATTCACTCTAGGTACTGACTAAAGCCTGTGGCGGGTTTCTGATTGACAAAATCCGGGGATGTGTTGGGTCTAGACGACTTTGTCTGGGGAAGCAGTCCGGGGAAGTCGGCTAGCAGTAATTCTGGAGGAATATGAGTCTTTCTAGCTTCTGTGCTTGTTGCTGTTGATTGGACTCGGTGGCATCCTCTGGGAATCTGGGTGGTATGCACGAGTCAAGCAATCGTTCCATGACGCACTACTGAAGACACTACGGGATGGCTTCCGATATTCGGTTGGAATGAACCGCGCGACGATTTTCTAAAAGGAGCTGCTCTGTCCTTAACACGTCGCCTCTATTTAACCTTGACAGCAGTTCGCTCAATGGATTCGAACGAGTAGTGCAGTTGCGGATTAAGGGGATCTTGGGTCTGTTGAGTTCCTTGGTGGACCTCAATACTGGTACTCGATAACGACCTCGCAAAGCGCCATAGGCGAGTGCCAAGCACGACTCCCTGTCGTGACAAGTGACATGTTGGCCGCCATTCTTCAGCTCCCCGTTTAATTTGTCATTACGTTATAGTTCCCCCTGACTAACTGTAGGATTCGAAGGCTTGATGTAGCGTTGTTGGTCACTCTTTGGGTTCAGTGTCTATCGCAAGCTAGTTGATGAGGATTGTGGCTTTCCAGATAGCTTACCAATGGTCAAAGATAACAGGGATACTTCTGGCTGGAGGCAGGACTCGTCTAGCTGTCCCCCGGCCGGTTGCTCGCTCCAGATGCCAGATAATCATTCTGTTGATACTGTTGCAAAAGCCCAATGTGTCTCTTGTATTTGCCGAGACCATTCAGAGCTAGGGTGAGATCACCCTGGTTATCAACTCAGTTATTTCCAACTTGAAGTATTTGAGATCGTCGATTTAGTGAAGGCTTTTGTGTGGTTGAGTGTAAAAGGAGAGAACTGCTCAAAACCTACAAAATAGCCTCTGGCGGTTGTCAGTTCCTGGAAGTGGATCGATCATCTCGTTCTGTCACTTACTTACGACAAGCCTTTACCATCAGCCCCTTTCAGGACAAGGGTCCTGTAGTTTGGTAGCATCGACCCGTCATAAGTAGATCCCATACCCCTGAAATGAGTGGAGTAGCCGCCACCAGTATCAGACGCGACTCAGTGCTGGTATGATATGTGACGCATAAGTACATTGTGTCGTTAGGGAACTGATGCGCAACAAAGCCGTCAATTATTGTGTCTAAAAGCATGTCCAACTTTCTAGAGATATCTATCACTCAACGCAGGCCGTTCTTAAAGTACTCCGGTGCTGTGCCAAGGGTCGCATCGGAGTCTATTCCAGTCGCCATAGTCCGTCGCGCTGGGGGTATGGAGGACGTGCAATTACTGGAGGACATTTCCCGTGGATTCTGCGCCCGATATTAGTGGAAGATAGTGATATAAACTAAAATAGAGCATTATAAGAGTAACCTATCGTAGCTAGGTGAGCTAATGGCTATGGCAAGGACACGAAAACCGCGAGTCGCAATGCGGCAAGGACATCGCTATGTACGTGATGAGGTTCTGCCAAGATACCATCTGACATATAATTCTTAAGCATACAATAACGCGGAGCCATGATTCTCCTGGAGTATTTGTACGACTGTGAAGACGGTGCCCGTGTGAGCAACGTGGATTGAGTGCTGAAAGAATCATCGGATGGCGTATCCGCGCCAAGGCCCATCAGCCTGAGACCCCAGCTACTTACGTGCGGCCATCTAACGGTACTTGAAACGCAGGCTAATCTGTTGATGAAATGAGGTCCGGAAGTTTATCCGCTGATATCCGGTTAGTTCCGCATTCGTGAGGGTATCCTTGTAAGTAGCTGGGATCTCAGGAGATAGTATTCAGGAACTCAGCATCCCGACCTCAATAATCGTCGGAACTTTACCTTAGCCGCTCCCTAAAGATCGATCATCAGGCGTATCTTATGTGCGCATTTACAATGACGATTTTAATGCGATGCATAGCACGACTGGGCCTAAGTGTTGAGCTGAGGGTCTTTGTCGAGCGATAAACTGCGTCGATAGCTGCATACTACCACCAGCATTTGTGCTGCTGTATCTCAGAGCGCACGATATTATTGTAACACTCGTATAGGCAGCGATAGATCATCTTGGGCGTCGATTAGCCTAACTTTATTACAGACACGGTCAAGTAGCAGCATACGTTCAATATGACACCAAATTGGGGGCATTAGTCTGACGAAAATTTCAACAATTCCTGCCTCATTTCTTCAGTTGTACTTGTAGTTGCGATACTCAATATTCCTGTAAGAGAGTGCCATGGGTATATTCAGATGCTTTATATGTCCATGCTAGATACATCGCGCAATTAAGAGCCATCAGTTGCTATCAGATCTCATGATTTCAATAAAGAGAATTTAGTGGATATAATTTAGTGGGTGTTCCAGCGCCTTTCAGCGTGACAGAAATTCGTTCCCATCGTGGCACATCTGGGTGGTCGGGTTAATGCTCATTTGTGCAAAGATACATAACTGTGCACTCTGTTTTGCATAACTAATGCCGTTCCTAAAACGTCAGCGGCTTATATAGGTTATCCCCTGAAAGTTTATCTAGCATATACTCGTTCTACAAGGGATACCTGTAAATCATATAGGTTTTTCCGCATTTAAGTAAATAAGTAATAAAAGAAGATACATTATATCTATAG
>JABEXW010000917.1:0-23347 GCA_013266185.1 Fusarium sarcochroum
TAACAGGCCTGCGCGCCTTTTGCCCGCAGGCCTGTTATGCTGGTGGCCCTGGAAAGTTTCGCTACTTACTCTATAAGGATGTCAACCGACACGCAAAGCTATCGAAATAAATGTAAATAAAAAGAAGTCATTGAAGAGTCTACCTATATACTCAGAGCTTAGTATATATACAGCTTACTCCTCATCCGGGTTCGGTCCTAACTGTCGTCCACGGGCAAAAGAGATGGTGTCTATAAAGAACAGGTAGTCATCGCCCTCTCTGACTTCGACGGAGACGCAAAAATCAGTGTCCTCAATGCTAGGATCATAGTACTGCAGCGTAGTCCTGAACTGATGGTACTGGTTATCATTAGGAATCTTAATCCGAGATAAACCGCCCACTCCGTCGACATTAACAAAAACCTCATTAGAGGTATCGCTACAGTCCCGCGCATCATCTTGACCATTGTGAACAATGCAACGCTGCTTGATCCATGCCGAAAGGGTGTATTCGTATCCTTGATCAACGGGGACGCGCTGGCAGACTCCGTGAATCTTTGCATTAGGATTATCATCAGGCGAGTGACCTGTGGCGCTATTACAGAAGATTAGTATCAGTTGAAGTGTAGTAGGGACGAGAGGTCCTCACTAGCAGTAGGGTCCGTCTTGCTGTTGTTCATCGAGGACTCCGGAACGAGAGGTCGCTCCGATGGCGGTCCAAGGCGTTATGTCCGTTGCACTATCATCGAATCCGCCGTTTCGCGCAATCTCGACTGTCTGGATAGGAGGCTCTGCAGCCGCTGTAGTTGTGGTAGACTCGGTCTTAGTACTGGCGGTGGCAGCTTCAGTCACGGCACTAGTCGTATCGATGGTGGCGTCCGTAGTGACAACGGATGTCTCCGTGCTAGCTTCGGTTGAGGCTATGAGAGAAGATTCGGTAAAAGTCTCAGACTCGGAAATAGTCATGATAGTCTCAGTAGTAGTGCCGATCGTCGTGTCGATAGTAGTATCGACAGTGGGGTCGATAGTGCTGGTAGAAGCCTCCTCAGTGGTAGTGGTAATACTGGTCGTAGCCAATAATATTTCAAAAGTGGTAGAGGTAGCATCAGTTTCAGTCACAGTACCGGCCTCGCTAGTCAACACAGACGTGGACAATAGTAGCGAAGAGGGCTTAGGTTTGCAAGGCTAACGGGACAGTAAGTTATCGACGCCACATGTTTATTTGAGTACACTCACACCTGCAGCACACAAGCTGACGGCTCCTAGAAGGAGTAGCCCGATGGCGGTAGGGGAACACATCGCGAAATAGTCAAAAACAGACCAACTATGGAAAAGAAGGTAATAACAGCAGAGCTGTGAAACGAGTGTCTAAGTTAATAGGTAGAAAGAATCGAGAAATCTCGCGAAAAAGTCGGCAAAGGGACCTCGGACTTTTGATAATTACTGACTCCTGCAGGAGGACAGGGGTCGCCAAGAAACTATTGCGCACTATTGAATCGGTAAAGCGACGCTATTGACCAACGGTCGATAGTCTGCCCAAATGTAGGTTATCAGTTATTTGAAGGAAATGTCGAAAAAGTAATTCAGTAATGCAGGTCCACTTGAAAATGTGTAATTTCCTTTAGCTACCCTAGCTACCTTACCCATTGCGCTATTTCATTTCATTTTGGTCATCTTTGCCGTGCAAAAGATATGGAGAAGTGAAGTCTATAATAAACGACACGGCGACTGAATTAGTGCATCCAATAATGGAAAGTATAGCTTAGATACTGCTTGACGCACGTCTGATGAGGTTCAGCTCTGGCACGGCATCAACCTGGAATGAAAATTAGGTGCTGAAGATAATGCAGATACAATGTCCCAATTTTGAGACATGGGACTCGCAACGTTATTAGCTATCACAATGAGATCGATGGAAATAGGTCTGCCACTTACTGATGATAGTTCAAAGCATTAATCACAGGAGCTGAACCCAAGTCGAAGACAGAGGCCAGTATACTCATACCTACTAACGCTAGCACTAAGACGTACGGGAAATGGGCTATACGCAGATATTCATCAAATGTGTTATACCTGCCGGGCCATTCAAAGTAACGAGATTTGACTATAGGTGAGTTCCCCGGTATGTAGATATGTAGATACCAATGAAACCATGAACTAATTCACTGTTCGGAAAGGCTATCTGTTCCTTGTGATTAAGACACCTGTAAAGACAATCAAATCAAGTCTTTGAATAAACTCATTTGTTTCAATCGATAGTACTAGTTATATTGACCTATTGCTTCCTACTGGGAGACAACTCTACCATGAGAAGGATTCTTCAACATAACGAACCGTGGCTCCATGCCGAGCCAATCCGGCGCACACATATCGAGCTTCATCACACATTTTGTTAGGACCACACACAATGACTGTAGTACCCCCAACGACATGCTCTAGCTCCCTCGTCAAAACCTGCTTGATATCCATGCGTGACCCGATCGATACATGCGCCTCAATATGACCCCAATTTGAAGCTTGACCATTGCCTTCTTTCTCTTCACTGGTGTCCTGACCAACAATCATACTCTTTACTGCATCTACAAGACCACGGTGCTTGATTCCCCAGTAGAACTTGGTAGTACCTAGGGGTCGTGAAAACATGGATAGCGAGCTTTGGAGAGCGGGCAGCACTCCAGTAATACCAACGCCACCGGCGATGACAAGAGTGTTGGGGTACTCAGGTGTGGGTCTAAAACGACTGCGATCGTCGTGACCATAGGAGCATTCGATGAGGACCGGAACACCAACTCCAGTGTCGGCCTTCTTGGCAAGTTTGGTGGTGAAGCCTCCTTGAGGACGGATAAAGAATGTGATGCCAGGGCGGATGCTATCGTTGCGTGTTGTAACAGGGTGTGTAGCAGATGTTGTGCCGCCAATCTCCTTGGAAGCCGCACCCTCAGCAGCTGAGATTGTGCCCTCGTTCTCGGACTGAGTTTGGGAACTCGAACTTGAGGTTGTAGTATCGCCACCAAGTTGACCTTTGCTGCAGTTGACGACAGAAAAGGGGTGGTTCTCCCATACACGCCAGGAGAGGGTGGGGTAGTAGACAAAGCAGTGTCCATGAGCATCAACGTCGGGGACATCGACTCGCAAGTACTTGTCGTCAATGCGAGTAATGTATGCTTTCTTGATACCATGTCTAGAAACCCGAAGAATACGAAGAAGTCTCTCGTAACCCCAGACAGCCATCGCGATAAAAAGCCAGATCTCAAAGCCGCTCGTATCCTGGTAAAGATAATAAATGTGATACCAAGATCCGACAAGAGCGACAACTGCCAAGCAAATATGCATAATGAGGAAAACTTCATAGACGGCTTTGCGGATAGGAAGCATTGACAAAGGTAGGATCATGGAGAAGACTACTGTTGCGACAATGCCCCAGTACCAGTAGTTGTAAGTGACAGCCTCGGCATGGGAGTCAGACTCAACCATCATTCGAAGCCACATGAGAGAGTGAAGGATAACTTGAAAGACACAGATTGTGGCAATCCATCGATGAAGAAGAAGAAAGGTGGAGTGAGACCAATTTGTCAGACGAAGCAACAAACTGTTGCGGCCAGCATAAAGCATGACAACGGGGACATTGGCAAAGGCAATAACGCCAGCACGATTACCGATCTGTCGCATCAAGTCATACCGACGGTCCGGAAACATGCCATTGGGCGAGAAGTTCGGGTAGCCTTCGAAAGTAGCCACAGCGTTGATAGCGATGATGTAAAGGATGAAGAGAGCTTGGCCACGGGTTGGGATGATGCCAAGTCCAAGTGTCGGTACGCTATGTCTCTTACCCCAAGCGGGAGGGTCGATGAAGTAAGCGTAGAACTTGCTTCTGATAGACGCCGGGATGGGGAAGAATCGAAGGAGCGAGAAGCCGATGGGAATCAAGACACAAGATAGGAATACCACAAGACTATACAATGATTAGACATGGTTGGTGTTTGGAAACAGATCCGGACTTACGAATATTTAGATTCGTTTCTACCACTAGCTTCATATCCCTTGACTGAGTTTATGAAACTCTCATACGTCGCGTCGTCGGTAGCGATGGTCCGGTTCAGAACTAGCTCTTCGGGGGACATAGGCTCGGGAGGATTTTTGGTGTCGACCTCAGCCAAAGCTTCGGCGTAAGAGTATCGAAGTGACTCGGCGCCAACAATCATCTTCGTTTCCCAGAACTTCTCAATCTTGGATGGTTTAGTGCCCTCCTCACAACGCGAGTCGATGCACCAGGCGATTGTAGTCAAGTATGCAGTGTTATTGGCCATACATGCTGGTGAGGCAGAAGCAAGGGCAAGTTCTTCCTCAGATAGGCCTTCGAACTCGGGACAGTCAAGCATTGTTGGGACGGACCATGTGCAGGCTTGACCGCATGGGACTTCGTAGGCATCTCTACCATAGCCCTCCAGAGGCTCGGTGGCCGATGCGAAGGGTAGAAGAGCAGACAGAGCTGCTATAGCTGTGGGAAAGGAAATGGAAGACCGCATGGCGTCCGTGCAAGGAGGGTATCGAGAGCCTCACAAATGCCTAGGGTCGAAAAGCTCAGTGCTTTGAACAGGTCAAGACGTGCAGGGACCAAGAAGTAGATCAATAATCTGGTGTCGGGACAGAGCCGTCTTTATGTAGGAACGGTCGTCATGACCAACTACTTCTTCCTGAAACGTGAAAGACAAAATGCTGCTCAACTCCCAAAGTTGATCCACTAGCTACTAGCTTTGGACCCCGTTGGTCCCTCAAAATCGGTTGCTTTTGCTACTCGGTTATTGGCCCAATCTAAGAGAAACGGCGTCGTGCATGGATCGGTGGCCCGCAGATCAACATGAACAGCTGAACGGTTGAAGGGTTAACTGCGCTAGGTTGCATGAGTACCCATTCCCTAGATGCAGCTTTCCAGGACAGGAGGTCGACCGAAATGCTACTGTGGGCCGGTGTTGTTTCCATGTCTCGTATGTAAATTGGGACCGACTTTACGTCTTGACGTTCATCTAGGTACGTCCCGCGCCGTGTCTATAATGTCATTTTTTTTATTGTTCAAAAAGCATGCTTACGATCTTTACCAAGTGCTCAGTTTTGTAGTAGCCTGCGTACCTCTAGGCTCCTGCTTCCTGGCATACCTATTTTGCATGAAGCTTCGCCCTGTTGTCTGCAAAAAGACCGAAAACCTGCATCATAGCAGACTTTTTCTTTAACTTTAACCTTACTCTATTAGCATACCGGATCCGCAGCTACTAGCCAGGTAGGGGTAGCTACCCGCCAGTTCACACGGCCGATCCCTGCAAAGGAAATCTAACGGAACGCGCGGATTCCACGATGCCTCCCAGCCTAGCTGATTGATACACTGATTGATAAAAAAGAACAGCGTGGGAAAGCGCAAGATCTGCGCTATGGCTTTAGGGCTGTTGAAGCTGTGTGTCTTGGCATGACGGGTCGAAGTGGGACGGAGAACGGAAGCAAGATGGGTTTATGTGGGACGGAAGACGGAAAAGAATCTCCATTTTTAATGCTACGTCAAAAGTTCTCGCAGTGGTGTTGAGCAATGGAAGTCGCCCAATTTGCATAGCTTGCGTCAAGGAGACCCTCTACACAGTTACCATCGGTATAATATCCAAGTAAGGTCCCTTGAGCGATTCCACCGTCGACCCTTACTAATAAATTGTCAGCATTGTCATGGCGAAAGATCATACGTGGCTGGCTGTCCCTACAGGTTAGGTCAGGCATCATTTCACTACCAAGCAGAACACAGCATGTTGAGTTAGGGTAGAGTGACAGCGAATCAGGTGAAGAATGTCTTTTGGAAGATGCACAGCTGATCATTTCTCGTGTACATGCATTACCGGAGTGCCGAGACGCCGATCTCCAGTGCGACTTACCATTCCATGCATCTGATTGGATTGATTAGATCCTGCAAAACCGATCGATAAGATAGGAAGCGATTGATAAGATTCGAGACCATGTCGTCATCGGTCGAGGCGCCTTTTATTGACGATGAACCTAATCAGTGCTATGCTTGATACCATCATGTGATATTTATGGCAGCCTTATACTAATGGACAAGATATCAGGCCTCAGCTTTCGCTGCCACTACCCTTTTCTCCTCCACAGTATTATTTCCAGCAGTAACGCTCTGCCCCGCTGCAGCAAGTTGCTGCTCAGCGATTTCGTTCCTATCGTTATCCTCTTTCTCTAATTTGACATTCCGGAAGAAATACATCATAAGGAGAAGAGGAATAGAGAGTGAGAGTGATCCAATCGCCAGTGTTTGCTGCGTTAGGCGATAACTAAGGTTGATCGCATCTCTAGTTGGTGTACCAATCCCGTAACTCTGCGCCGTTACGATAGAACGGAAGATAGCAGTACTGTTGGCCTTGTCAGTCTCTGGGAGATTCTCTAAGAGTCGCCTGGGCAGAAAGGTATTCCAGAGGGCACCGCCGATGCTGAAAGATGCGTTAGTCTCTTCATCGAGGACAAGCGAGAGAAGAACCGACCTATTGCCAACATTGGCACCGAATCCTGATGACGAGAGAAACATGGCCGTTGCGATGCCAATCTCATGGTCCGGGACCGCAGCTTGTAGAGAGACCTGAAGTGGCACCTGCGCAAAACCTCGGCCAAGACCAAGTAGCACCTGTCCAGTGGTAAGAGCTGCCTCATTGGCGACGCGAGCTCCATCAATGTTGGTAAAGTAGACCGGCAGCCCATTGGCCAAAGCAACCATCAGAAAGCCAAGAACGATAAACGGCTTGGTATGCTTGATGAATCTAATGGCCAGGCCGATGGCGAGACCACCGAGATTCAAGGCAACTCGTCGAGCGTTGCTGACGTCACGAGTCAGAAGTCGAATGCTGTATGTTTGAGATGGTACTTACTCGATGCGGACTGCATGTCCAGGAGAATAACCTCCAGCGACCTGCAGAAAACTAGGCGCAAACGTCCTGTAAGTCGAATCCGACATGGCAATCATGCAGACCGAAGCACAAGCAAGTATGACATTGCGATTCTTGATCATGCGGAATGGAACAATAGGCTTCTTTGCATAGCGTCCGTCCCAAACCAAGAATCCAACAAACGTCAATACTCCGACAACCAGAAGAACAATAGACGATGGCTCGGTCCAACGCTCAGTGTTTCTTCTCCCCGTAATAGAAAGCGGCAACAGGGTCATCGAAAGACCAGCAAGCAATAAAAATGCACCGACAATGTCCAGCTGAACGAAAAGGACTTGTCGAACCTTTGCCATCCAGGATGCACCGTCTGGAATTTCAGAAGCAGCACGGAGAGAAACTCTCTTGTAATAGATCCCCTTCTTCCGAGCTCTGAATTCCATAAACACCATGATCGCAATAGTCGGGAGTGCGCAAAAAGGCATGATCGCGGCCCACATGCCGAATCCCCAGCGCCACGAGGACTTTAGCAGCATGTGCTCACCGAGATATGTGCCAGCGTACAATGTCGGGATAGCAGCCAACGACTCAGGTAGCGTGAAGAGAAAACCTCTGTTCATTAGAGAAGTGACCTCTGCAATGAAGATTTGCTCGGTAATGGTCCACCAAGTATCGCCAAATGATTCAAAGATACCTCCGGCCTAGGGAAATTAGTACTTCAAGAGAGTAAAGATTTCAATTCTTACGAGATATGTTTCTACGTTATGGCACGCAGCGTAGAGTACGTTCGCTAGGGCCATGCTTATCGCCGACCCTGCGAATCCTTGCGGGCGTCCGATATGCTATTTCTCATCAGCGCTGATGTCTTACTGACTTTTGGCTGCTCCTTACATCTGCGACCTTGGCCAGCAGAGGGTACGCAACGATGCGAACGATGCCGTGGATGATATTGGCGGTGGTAATAAGGGAGTGACCTTGGAAATGGCTCGTGGCATAAGGGTCGTATACACCTGCAGAAGATGCAGCGAAAACCATGCAAAAGTTCATCACGAAGAGACTAGGTAAAGAGTCAGCGACTTCTAGCTATTGTGTGTGTTTTCCCGGCTCACCCGGCAAACGCGACGACGAGAGGAGATTTCGTCCAGATCTTGCGGATAGCCTCTGTGGGAGCTGGCGCTGCATGGGGTAGTTGGTCTTCAGTCTGATGATCATCTGGTACATGCCCACCCTTGTCGCCCAATGGCTCCCGGGGCGCGGGCATGATAGTATCCTTCTGTTCAGACATTTTGAGTTCTGGCTTGCAGTTGCACGTTTTCGCTGGGGGCCCCAGGCCTTTAAATGCCTACCGATGGGATGGTACCCCCATGCCAAGCCATGTCATGAGACGAATTAGACTTTGCCCTACTCCAGGATCTGTCTAGATCGGCCATCTTGAGTGGTTTGTTCGGCAAGACGCCTCGTATTATCCGTTGAGATTATCTTATCAGATCTTTGTGATTTGTTCAGCGGAAAGGCCAAGCATTGGCACTCCAAATTCACTTCCTTTCAGGGTTAGTAATTGCCGCTTAGGTAGTATTCGGTTGTGGGCCCTTGCTTATCGAGAGCCAGGTTGTTGTACCAGCCGTTGAGATTGAGCACATAGTGGTTCTTCTGGGCGTTGACTGACTTAGAAAAGTGCGCGCTTCCGTATGAAGCATCAATGTGTAGTCTCTATGAAGGAGGTCGCTGTACCTAAAGATTAGGCATACTCATAAACATACCACTTTAACTCTCGATTGACTTGAATGCATAGAAGTACACAAGTGCTCAATATCCTCGTCAATATATTCTGCCTAGGTTCCCAGAAACTGAAGATCTCACTGCTCGCGGTGGAGTACACATCCTATCGGCATCTGACATTTCCAAATGCTCAACTATTATCCTCGAGCTCTCCACAGGACATATGGCATTGGAATCGGCAACACTCGGCCTTGCAACATGACTCTGTATCTGGCTACTAGGCCTGCTGAACGGAAGTGGGTAGTTTTGTTCCATCTTATATCGGCTCAGCTTATCCAGTGCAGTTTTGAAGTCATCCAGAACAATCGTATCTGTAAAGCATTTGAAAATAAACGAGAATTTCCAGAACGGGTTTATGGAGCCGAGATAGATTACTGAGGTGACGGAGAGAATGTCAACGATTGTGAAAATGAAACTGAGAAACATGCTTAAAAGTAAGAGGCCGAATCGCGGTGACACGCGGACGATTTCAACAGGATTGAACTCGTAACGATATTTGATGTTCCAGAATAGGTTGATGGCTGTGAATATCCACCACGGATCACTGTGACAGACGTGAGCTATTTATTGCGCATGACGTATGCGAAACAACTTACCGGAAGACAGGCTCAAGCGGTCGGGTTGAAACAAATAGATGACTTCTAGAGGTATTGAAGTAGGTAAAGTTGGCATAGATCTCGAGAACCCAGTAAGGCTGAACCAGTATAACGCTGCCAATGTATAAGGCGTTGTATCGTTTCGAAAGAAAGGGTTTGTTCTTTAGCCAGGCGATGACGTTATGTAGATTCCACGATATAATCAGGAAAATGGCAGTGGAAGATAGATACCATCCCAAAGTCGGTGGGTTGAAAAATATGAAGAAACCATTTGGCATGGCTAGAAGAAGCTACCAAGTTTGATGAGCTGATCATCATTAAAGTGGAAGAAAAATCATACTTACCTCAATCAAGATAAGTTTGTGTAACAGAACGCCACGGCGCATGTTGGCCACTGTGATACCAATCATGATAATCAAGGCCCCTATCATGCAGCCCTGCGACCATGCTTCCAGTATGAGCTTCGCCGGGCTCAGAGGCCATGCACTTGGCTCAGGCATTGTACGACGATAAGTTGCGTTATCTGCACCATTAGATGAGTGACACGACAGCTG
The DNA here is from genome assembly GCA_013266185.1 of Fusarium sarcochroum. Classification (NCBI taxonomy): domain Eukaryota; kingdom Fungi; phylum Ascomycota; class Sordariomycetes; order Hypocreales; family Nectriaceae; genus Fusarium; species Fusarium sarcochroum. The sequence continues at coordinate 9,829 of JABEXW010000917.1, forward strand.
GAAAGGAGGAGAGGACTGAGGGTGGATACAGGCTTGATATACCAATGAATTATGCTTTTATACCCCGCCTTTTAACGAACCGCTAAATTAGATTGAACATGTGGTTGGATGCCATATCGAGTTTAGGTCTTACAGGCCCCAGGGGGGGAGAGGGTGTTTCCAGTTTTCAGCCGCGGAGGGCAATTTTTGTTCCGCGTGTATGTTCTGCTGTCGAGGAACCTTTACTTTGGTGAGTTAATAGCCTGAGAGGCAGGTATATTAGCAAATAGTTATACTCCTTATACCTGGTGTACCTAGGTTGGCCCCCTGACCTTTGCGACCCTGGAATATCGCGCATTATTGCGTTTCTTTACACATTCATTCTATATCAATTGTTCATCCTTGTTCATTCATAAAATGGACTGATGAATGATGTATTGGATCATTTCTTCTTTGATGTTGTCAGTTCAACCGTCTCGATAATCTCGTCGTCATGAGTCTTCTCGTTTGATGGAAGAACAGAGCTGATAAACTAGTACTTACCAAACTTTGCCACAGGTGTGTTTTTCTCACAAGTCCATATATTCAAAGGACAGGCTCTAGATCCGGGGCCACAATGAAAGTCCATATGGCTAGTAAAACAGGAGTAGCACCCCAAACGAACCCCTGCATTATGTTGGATCCAGACTCATGTATAACAAGTAGAATTAGACTCACGATGCGGGCCCCCATGTTCCCATAACCTTCAGACTGTAAATATGGTAAAATGGAATAATCCATAGGGAAACGCCAAAACTGATGAAGATGGCAAGCGAGAGAACTCTCTCCCGGTCGGGGCTGGGGCAGCTTCAGTACAGATAATCCAGATAGAGGAGACATGACGCCAGATGGAACTTGGCAAGAGAATAGGAAAGTAAAAGATATAGTGCCCATCTAGTAATAGCTATTATAGCGACTATAAAAAGGTTATAACATATTTAATTAGTATTATAGCTAGTCCGGGCTATAACAAGACAAGATCAGATATTCCCATATTAGACCGGCTGGCTGTCAATACATCTAGCTCCATCATTCCAGCTAGTTGAGGGCCCAGCTGAAACGAAGCTCGGGTTACCAATAGTAGGTCTTAATGGAAACTTGTAGATGTTGCCACTCGAGTTTTCAGATCCGTACAAGATGCCATCCTGAGAAGCATAGAGGCCTCCCCAGACGTTATCCCCGGTGAGATCTCCAAAGGCTTTCAAAGTTGTCCATGTATAACTTGTCCTGCTGAAGCGTACCAGAGTGGAAGAGGACACGGTGTATTGTAGGGCATATAAATAATCACCGCCGCCAGGGACGAACGCCCAATCAGCTATGTAGTTATCATGAGAGGCAGTTCCAGATTGGATAACCTGGCCGTAAGTGGGAGACGTTGGGTACAGATCGATCCTCCACCAAGGGCGGCCGGTATCTGAGATCCAATAAGAACCAGTGTTATCAATATCGCCCATAATGATGTTGCGGTTCGAGACGGTAGCTGACAGAAGAGTCCAACTGCCATCGGCTCCAATCTTGATAAGCCTGGAGCCAGTAGATGTTGTGACCATGCCGTAAATCTGGTTGTCGAATCGATTATAGCCGATACCGTTGATATAGCCACCTGGGCCAATGTTGCTGGCGACGAGAGTTGTCTTGCCAGTCGCGATATCGACGCGATAGAGGGTTGTCTTTTGTATGAGATAGCCATACACATCACACTTGAAAGCTGTGGATTGTGCTTTTGCTGCTGTTGTCGTTGTCTCAGCGGTGGTTGTCTCAGCGGTGGTTGTCTCAGCGGTGGTTGTCTCAGCGGTGGTTGTCTCAGCGGTGGTATCACTCGTTGTAGTCTCGGCTGTACTACTCTCAACTGTAGTAGCGGTAGTAGTGTCGGCGGTGGTGATATCAGTAGTTGTAGCCATACTACTCTCAAATGTAGTAATGGCAGTGGTAGTATCGGTGGTCTTAGTCTCAGTCGTACTGCTCTCAGCTGTAGTGATAGTTGTGGCAGTATCAGTAGTGGTAGGGTCGATAGTAGTATCGGCCGTTGTAGTCTCAACTGTACTACTCTCAGCTGCGGTAACGGTGGTGGTGATATCTGTAGTAGTAGTACCACTGGTGATAGTATCAGTAGTGGTGGTGTCGGCAGTTGCTGTCTCCTCAATGGCGGTACTGGTCTCGGCAGTGGAGGAATCTGTAGTAGCGGTTTCGACTAGGCAGAAACCGCCAACGCAGCCGCAGCGGACAAAGTCGCAGAGTCTGACTTTAGCTACGCAATCGTCGGTATCTTCACAAGGGAATAAATCGGCAGGAAAGAAAGTAGACGAGGCTGTTTCTGACGAAGTCACCTCCGAGGATTCTGTAGTCGTTGTGATTGTAACGAATGATGAAATTCCACTCGAGGTATCAATGCCTAGAGACGCAGTGGTGGTGAGAGTCTCAGTGAAGCTTTCGGCACTTGATGTCTCAGCAGTCGAAACTCCCACGGTCGAAGTACCAGAAGTAGACTCGTCGGCGGTCGACAAGGATTCGGCAGCAGAGAGCGCTGAAGAACGAGAATGTGGGCGACATACCGAAGCGTGCGCCCCATCAACAATGAGGAACGCCAACGCGCTGGCGAAAAATCTAGATGAAATCATTATAACGAGTGACGATGAAGAATAATGGAACCAACCAACTCTACCAAGTACAGAGGCGATTGGGTTTTGTTTATAACTGCACCTCCTTTTCGAGGTATTGTAGCATACTAGTCATTGTGGGGTCTAGGTAAGATTACACAGATACTATTGACTCTAGCGTTAGATGGTTCAGGTACGAAACAATGATATACATCTCAATATCTATTAGCGGTAAGCCTAGTGGCTGATACGGTCGAATAGTCTTGTGGCTAGTGGCACAAAATTTGCTACCGTTAATTACACAACCAGCTACGGCACCGGCACTTACCGGTCAACAACTCGATCCTGATAAGAGCTGTTGGGATACAATTTTCTATTGCGCTTACTGCTGCGTCCCAAGCCATCTCATCCACTATATTTTGTTAACCCTGCCGTTTTCTGCCTACCCTGTTAGCCCTGGAATTAATTGTCTTCAATTTTTTTTTTAATATAACCTGGTAACAAACCATAAAAGAGGTCCAGGCATCCCAAAGACCTACAAAAGTCTCAACAATATTAATTGTCTTCATAACTAAAACCTGATCTCTCAGTCCTGGTGCGTTATATCGATCGTCTTCAAGTACCCTAACTATGACGTAGAAACGGAAGGAAGTATAGTATGCTTCGACTATCTTTCTTGGTCACTAGCGAAATGCATGGTTGATCATATGGGGAATAGCACCTAGCACCAGTAAATGATCGGGTCCTCCCCCATGGGGATTAAGGTGTTTCTCGCCTAACGCCAAGATGACAGCTGAGAAGCGGCAGTCTCGTGGTTCCACTTCCGTCGGCTCAAGCGTAAGAACGATGCATCGCGACTTTTGGCCTCCGAAAGAACAAGACAAACCTTGAGATACTACGTTTGTCTTCTTTATTTATTAGAACTTTGGGCGAGAAAGAGCAACAGTCTATTATGAATGGAGAGCATTACTATAAATCAAGAACCTCCTTTATCGGATCCGGCGGTTGTCCGGGCATTCTGCTGTCCGGCCTAGAACTATCGAATCTATCATGGCAGCAAGTCCAGATCTGGCCTGGCATAGTTTGTGCCATGCGCCATATATCCTTCAAGTCAATATGAGGTTCAGAAACGTGCCTCGCCCAGTAGAGCCAGGTGAACAATACCGGGACGTCGACCTTGACCCGACCCTCATAACCATCTTCATCAGCACCACCATAGCCTCCAGCGAAAGTTCCTTGGCACGTGCATCCCTCAATTACTGTCGTGGCCTCCTGCTGCTGGTTTGCACGCCTTGGAGGCTCCCAGTCAGCATCATATGCCCAGAGGAAAACCATGGGGTGATACTCATCACGGCTCGAGTCTGGTTCTGGCGGGTGTGGTATACTCATGCCTTCAGTAACGGTGTCGAGCTCGGGCCAGATGCAAGCGTCGTGGAGCACCAAAAACGTATTTCTCGACATGCGTGGGCTTTCAAGACTCGGCACTGCGACCTTCTTGAAGTGTCTAGACACCATTAGTATATTCGAGACTCGACGTTGATATGGAAAATGAGTTCTCTTACTGTCTAAATGCAGATGGACAGTCTTCGGTGGGTAGACCGTGCATCTGACAAGATGATTGCCATAAGGGAGTCATGGTTTTGGACAGACTCAAAGTAAGCCCCCCCATTATGCTGTCCCACGCACCGACTCTGTAACCATACAGGTCCTCACTAAGACGCTTGTCGTTGAAAATGGAGAACCAGGCTTCCTTTGAATTTGCTGGTCGCTGTTCAGTCTCCGAGGAGGTATAGCAGACAAATCCGTAATCCTGACCCCATATATAGATCTTTTCGATCCATACAGGATTCTTAGTGACGATATTGCTCCACGCAGCATTGGCTGTCCCATTGGTCAAAGGATCTCCCCTTTCCTCTGCAGCTTCAAATTCGTCTAGCATCTTCCGTGCCCAGTATTGCACCTGTGTGAGACCCCTCTGTCCAGGGCCGCGACGAGCCACAGCCCGAGCCTTCTCCTTACGTTTGCGGCCACTCTGTCGCCTGAGACGAGCCGTCCATATCATGTCAAAAGCGCCATGTAGGCCCATCTGGCTGATGTCCTTAGCTGTAGGTACTCTCCAGTCGGCGAGCGCAAACTTGCATAACTCTGAAGAGCGAAGCAGAAAGGGCAAACGACTGCCCACACTGGAGATCAGTTCCCGCTTGAAACTTTTCATGTCGCCCATTTCTTCGATATATCCATTTAGCGACTGCAAGAATACTGTCGCATCGGGCGGGTAGGTGGGCTGTTTGAGCAATGCTGCGCATTGCTCCTCGTTCAGACGTTGGCCAGAAAGTGCCATATCCACGAGATTGAGTTCGTTGCATTTTCTTCTTCTTCTGGCATAGCGAGCTCGGTCGCGCTTCTCCTTGTCGGCAGCTTCTTGTTCGGCTGACATTGAGGTTTCATTGTCTGTTTCCCGGCTGTCACTGTGATTCGAAGAGATATTGTTTGTCTCCATTTTGCCCGTGGTGTGAGGTGATTGACGGTGGGTTGGTGGGGAAGATGGGGGAATGTTGGGCATTTTAAAACAATTGTGCTCATGTGATTCGGCCCCTTGTTGTTTTTCTTGTTGGTCGCTACCTCCACGCATTGACAATTCATTTTTCCTCAGTTACATAAGAGGAGAAAGGTTCCACATATTTAATTTATATCGAACTTGGGCTAGGGCCAGGAGCAAGCAACACACATATGAGCAATAGAGGAGAGTGGAGTATTTACTAGAGAAAAACTTCACAGGCTGCGTCGAGGAGCCGACCTCGATATAGCCTGATGGGCACGAAGCTTGGCACTCGCCGTCGTTCTAGTCGCTCCACAGACACATCGGCTTGAGGCTTCCCTCGTAGGACAACAAAAGGTACGGGATTGAGGACGTTCGCAACTGGAGTCCTCCCATATGTTTTAGCCTTTCTCGCCGTCTTCTACACGCTTGATTGCCTCATAACCGCTAGGATAGTCTCCGGCGCAGTTGCTCCATCTGCAGGATTCGACAGTGTAATCGCCAAGATCGACACCATCAAAGTCTTGCTTAGTTAGACTGTTTCATTGGGTGGCTTCGAAGAAGCTGGTTGTCATTGTGAAGGATCATTGTGGATGGCTGAATGTAAAGCCTGCGAATAGGTGCCGATTGTGGTATCGTGGCCAACTGACCACACGAATACACCGCCCATGCACTGGCTTCGGGCGAAGTCGACTTTGATTTGAATTGTAGTTTGGTCATCATACGCGATCCACTGATCATCACGTCTCATGGTTCTGACTGCAGCTTTCTCGTCCAGTCCGGGCTTAGTGTTGGAGGATGACACCATCAGGTTGATATCAGCATTACTGAGAAGTCCAAGCTCTCCTGAACATCCCCAAGACTGACCCGCTGAGTCAAAAGGGCATCCCTTGTGAATGCAATCACTACTGGACGCAGTGAGAGTTCGAGAATAAAAGGCCAGACCCAGGTTGACATTGGAAGAGGGAACACCACTCCTCCACAACAGGTCGACAGCATCAGCGATCTCAGTGAGGTTGGTGTGAGCGTTGAGCTTGTTGTTGATCCAACTGTCTGGGGTTCTGAAGGCTCCATGGAGATCAAAGGACATGAAGTTGAACCAATCCACATGCTGTGACAGACTCTTGAGATCAAAGTACTGCAGGTAGGAGTACGAAGCTGGCAAGGTCATGGAAAAGGCGTCGCCCCGTCCAGTGCTTCTCAAAGCCGCTTTCAGGTTCCTCGCGAAAGTCACCAAGTTCTTGACATCGTCGATATCGCCGTTCTTTTGAGGAGCACCGGGGTACCTCCAGTCGAAATCGAGACCGTCAAATTCGTAGGTGTTTATAAACGAGATCAAGGAGCTGATAAAAACTGTCTGCTTTTCCTCGGACGCAACCATTTCTGACATCGTCTGTTGACGCGGGCCCTCGCCGAATTGCCAGCCACCAACACTGATGAATATCTTAAGAGAGCGTTTGAGCTCTTTGAGCCTGACGAGCTCATGATAGATATCGATATCATCCTTGAATTGGGGTCGGATACGAAACGTCTCGGTATCGATGGTAGCGTAGGCAAAGTTGATGTGGGTGTAAATGTCGGCTCGAATGTTGCTAGGCGAGAACAAGTCGCATGACTGCTGTGTTGCATCGTAATAGCCAATGACCCTACCAACAGGGTAGACTTTACTGTCGCAAGAGCGCTTGTCGAACTTCCTGTCTCCGCAGAACTCCTGGCCAATTCCGCAGTAGCTTGAACGCAAGTAGTCAGTTTTGAGGTGTGTCTAGTCAGGAGTAAAAGTATGAACTTACCCAGCGTCGGAGCAGCATCCGTTTAATGGGCATTCGGTAGCATTGGCCCATTGGATGCCGAACCCAGGATCACATTCACTCTTGGCGATGCAGTTTCCCACGCAAACCTCGGAAGCACAGTCTAATGACATGCAGTGTTAGTACTCGAATAAGACGGGTCACCTGATAGAAAAGCATAGATAGGTACTTACAGTCTGGGCCAAAGCCACAAAAGCCAGCTTGATTGCAGCAAGAACCATCTTGACAAGGGTTATCAACATCACAACTCAACTGAAAGTCGCAAGTGCTTTGACAACCATCGCCACAGTACTCCTCGGTGGTTCCGCAGAAACCATCCTTACTGCAGCAGCCAGTCTTACACAAGTCGCGCTCGTTACATCTCGCCTGCGAGAGCACGCCAACGGAGAAAAGAGCAAGTAATAGTAAAAGAAGGGAAGAAAGTCGCCATGAGCGAATTTCATGGGTAAGAAACATGATGGTCAGAACCTTGACAAAATAAGGACAGTAATAAAGTAAAATGATCAAACGATAGTGTAAAGAATGAATGGACTATCATCGATGCAGAGGCGGGCGGTAAAGATTGACTAAATAAATGGAGTGAAAAGAGCAAGATAGGCGAGAATAGAAAGAAGAGACATATGTAGTCCTTGAAGGACGTTACAAAGGCTAAGCATCACTGATTCTATCAAGCCAAGGATCTCTTGCTAATTTAGAAGACTCTTCATCACATCATTACGAAACAAATTCCCGTGGGTCTGTTCCCAACCAACAGATGGAGACCCGAATCTGCTGATATGAAGAGTCGTGGCAGAAAGTGAGGCTTAGTAAGCATGGTCCAATTCATTTTTGGTGCAGGATCTACCTTCGGGTCAGAAATAGATTATAAAACTGGAAAATCACTTGACCAGAGATATGCCAACATGAGAAATGGCGCAAAACATGGAGTGGTTGGGCGGAGGATAAAGCTGTGTTGGTTATGCTCAAAGTGTGTTGGTTGTGAAGAAAGTGTGTTGGCTCTTAGTTGAGTTACAGGTAGGGTACCGGAGTATGTAAATTACGTACTTAAAATAGAGCAAAACAAGGATCTCCAGTTTACCTTCAGAACCCTGAAAATCATTAGGCTCCGCCATAGCCGCCCTATCCTTACTTACCCAAGGATGCCCCAGCGGCCCGCCCCATGCCAAAGCTCGGGGCTTTCCTTTAGCAGCAGATCACTTGAAACGTCAAAGAGTCGGGGTGGAGATGGGATGGAGCTGAGAATACCCTTATCATATCAAGTTGCAGGCATGTTCCTGTGATCTGATGATGCCTTATCTGAACCAACATCAATGGACTCGGCCAGAAGGACGATCAATTGCACTGTCTGGGTCCAGTATAACACCTTGAAGTTGGAATCATGGGCAAGGCCTTTTCCAACCTTTTTACACCTTCATTCTTTTTCTTACACTTGTTATGTTATTTATGTCCATCATAATGGCAAGACCGGAAGCCTTTTGGCTTCTTATCACTCTTTTCTTTTGTTTCTCCTTTGCAAAAGTCCATGATTCTTCTCTCCCTACTGTTGCCTCCGCTCTCAATCGGGAACGAGGCCAGAGCCATGTAAATGATGCTTTACTGCTGGAGCGGTCAGACTCATCCATTGAGAAGGCTCGTAAGCTCGTGGCAAAGGGCCAGACTGCCATGGCGAGGGAGAATGCTAGGATCATGAGCAGAACCTCTCGCAGGTCGCAGGGTCCCGCACCCATATTTTCCAAAACCTCTGGATCCACGGAAACTGTGCCAGAGCTCCAGTATGAAGATCAAACGTTGCATACCGCTGGTATGGGTGAAACCTCACATGGCCTCTATGTCGTGCCGACGGAACTCGTTGAGGCCGCGAGGATCGTGGCTGAATCAACCTCCCTGCCGCAGGCCGGCAGCTTCGAGTTTTCTGACCAGTCCGAGTATCTCAACTCTGAGCGCGGTTCTTCCGACACTTTCTACATGGCTCCCGTCTTGAAGAATGGAGATGGGACACGCCAGTACACTCTCAAGTCCGGACTGGCTCATCGGTTCGCCGATAATGGCCTTAAAGCAGCCCAATTGAAAGGCTCCGACAGAGATGGGAAAATACCTAGCTCGGCTTGGTGGATGGCCAACATTGAGCAACGAGGGGCAAGCCCTTTTGCGCCCAAGGGCTACAAGGTGAGTCCATCACATGTAAAAAGGAATAGAGCATTGGAACATGCTGATAAGTCATAGGTTTGGAGGAATGTCAAAGACTATGGAGCCAAAGGTAGGTTGTATACCTTGAAATTAGTACCTCATCTGTTCAACATCTAATGCTCAATTTAGGCGATGGCAAAACTGATGATACCGCTGCTATCAACCGTGCTATCTCTGACGGCGGTCGATGTGGCCGCAACTGCTCTGGAAGTACTATCCACCCCGCAACAGTTTACATCCCGCCGGGTTTATACCTCGTGAGCAGTTCTATTATTCAGTACTACAACACTGAGATCATTGGCGATGTAAGTCAAGCACCGTTGCAACTGGATTAGTAGTATTAACGCATCAGACAGCCTGTTGATATGCCCAGAATCGTTGCTGCTCCCAGCTTCGTTGGTCTGGGTGTCATTACCACCAATGTTTATGAGAGCCCCGACACTCAGCGGTAAGTTTCTACTGAACGGTCATTGATTGATGCGTTTTTCTCGAGTTCTGACTCAGTTTAAGGTATCTCAACACCAGAAATTCCCTACGCAGCGTGCGCAACCTATATATAGATATTCGCTATACCCCACAAGATGCGCAAGTATGCGGCATTCACTGGCAGGTTTCGCGAGGAACATCAATTGAGAACGTCATATTCTGGGCCGATCCTTCGCCAGAAACAACTCAACAGGTACGAAAGTTGCTCTCAAATACCCAGCACGTAACTGAGTTCTCTAGGGCATTTATATAGAGAACGGTAGCGGAGGGTTTCTATCCAACATCCTCTTTCTCGGGGGCAAATACGGGTACGTTGGTGGCAAGACAACAAGCCGGGATATATTTGCTAATGATTGCTCCGAGTGTCTATATGGGAAATCAGCAACTCACCGCTCGTGATCTGTGGTTCCGCGATGTTCAAGAAGCTGCAATTCAGCTCCGTTGGACATGGGGTTATACCTTGCAAAACATCAACTTCAAGAACGTTAAGACAGGCATAAACATTATGGGCGATGGCGAGAAGGTGAGCTGTTCATGGCTAGAAACTAAGTATGCAATTTGCTAATCTTACGTGCAGACGACAGAGGTTCAAGGTGTGGGTTCCCTCGTGGTAACCGATGTCCAGGGAGAGGCGATGGACGTCTTTATCTCATCCACTCTCTCCACAGACAACCCGACCTCGTTGATCGTTCAAAATGCTTTGATGAATGATGTCGATGTCTTTGTCCAAGATGAAGGCAACAACAAAGTACTTCTCGCCGGAGACGGTGATAAGGAGGAGATTCTTCCCATCAAGTCTTGGGGCTTTGGAAAAGTCATTGGCACCTCAGGAAATACTACTTTTGTCAACGGTGGTGAGATTGCTGCTCCCAACAGAACCTCGCTCTTGACACAACCTGGATTGTCTCACACAATTCGCGATATCGAATACTACTTCACCAGACAACGCCCTCGCTACATCGACCTCGGAGGTTGCGATCTTATTGACGTCAAGGCTTGGGGTGCCAAGGGAGATGGCAAGACTGACGATACTATCGCGCTCAATCGCGCTTTCAAGGCCGCATCCGATATGTCGGCTGTCGCCTATATCCCACATGGCGTCTACATTATCAAGGATACTGTCACTATTCCTGTCGGCTCTCGGGTCATTGGCCAGACGTGGCCTCAGCTGATGGGTACTGGTGCCAAATTTGAGAATATGACCAAGCCTCGGCCGGTGGTCCGGGTAGGAGTTCCTGGAAATACAGGTGTGGCCGAGATCCAGTCCGTGATATTCACAGTTCGCGGTCCAACAGCAGGCGCCGTGCTACTTGAATGGAATGTTCGTGAGTCATTCCAGGGCTCTGCAGGTCTATGGGGTAAGTTAAATATTCTGGTGTGCATTTTGAACTTGTTGTACTGACTTATGCCCTTTAAGACTCCCACTTTAGAGTCGGAGGTGCCGAGGGAAGTGATCTCCAGGCTTCCGACTGCCCTAAGCTTCCTGATGACGTTAACCCCTCATGTATCGCGGCATCTCTTATGCTTCATATTACCCCGAAGGCGTCGGCGTACCTCGAGAACGTCTGGGTCTGGGCAGCCGACCACGACATCGATGACGAGAACCAGACCAGTATTGATGTATACGCGGCTCGCGGCATTCTCATCGAAAGCACCGGACCTACATGGCTCTGGGGAACATCAGTCGAGCATTGCACTCTCTACCAGTACCAGCTGTCAGGTGCCAAGAACGTTTTGCTCGGTCTTATACAGACCGAATCACCCTACTACCAACCCCATCCTGCGAGTCCAGGCCCTTTCGACATACAGCTAGCTGCTTTTGCTGATGATCCCTTGTTTGAAGATTGTGGCGAGGACTCTACAACTTGTGGGCTCTCATGGGCAGCTCGCATGATTGACTCGCAAACCATCTACGTTCTTGGAACTGGCATGTATTCGTGGTTCCAGGAGTACGATCGCGAGTGTATCGACAATGGCAAAGGAAACTGTCAGGATAGGATCTTCTACACTGAGCAAACGTCAGACATCTGGATCTACAATTTGGTAACAGTCGGCGCATCCGAGATGATCAGTCCCTTCAACGGTCAACCAGTCAATGCGACAGAAAACCTCAATGGCTTTGCTTCTTCTCTGCTTTCTTGGCGAGGTGGTATCAATGGTACAACAGGCTGGAGAGAATTTGATGGATATTCTCTGTATAGCCCAGATACGCTTGCTCGTACCGACTTTACTAGTGCTTGTCAAAAGGCACTGGCGGCCAGGATCAAATGCCACGAGAAGACTCAAAGCTGGACAAAACCACGACTTCATGGACCACTGCTTGGGCCGCCTTCTCTCACGACATGGGTTTGCGCAGATGGATGCAAAAAGTCGATCGACCGCTGGGTCGAGTCAACAGAGAAGCTCTGTAAAAGACAGACCTGGCCCCATGGGGCAGTTGCTGAGTTCGCGGGAGCGTTTATTCAGTATGGGCTTAGAGAACAATGCCCGAAGGACGAAAGCTCAGGAAGATGGTGCACCGGTAAGATATATCAGGTTCTCACTACAATTCATCAGCTGACTCTTCCTTTTTGTAGACGTAAGGGCCTCCTTCAAGCATCGGGGCAGCTGGGACAACATGCCAAAGGAGCAGCTTTGTTCAGACTGCTTTCTTGGGCGGCTGCAGATGATGCAAGCCAGTCCGTACTCGATGTATCGATCGATCCCTGAGTACCATGACGCTCTTAGGGTCGCAACGACAAGATGCAAGCTCATGAATCAACCTTGGGAACCTCAGCCCCCAGTCTTCCCTCCCAAGCCCAAAGTTGAGCCACACTGTCTTCCTGGGAGGACTTATGTGACCCGCGAAGGAGATACGTGCGACTCAATTGCTGAAGAGTTCAGCGTGTCTTCCGCGACTTTGGCTATAGGCAACGCAGGGCTTATCAAATGCGCCGAGGTAAAAGCCGGTGTCAAGATCTGTCTACCTCTAGAGTGCGAAACATACACTCTTCAGGAAAAAGAGAGCTGCTTACGTATTTACTTGAACACGGGCGTCAGCGTTGATGAAATCGTCAAGTACAATTCTTGGCTTACGAGGGACTGCATGAACTTGCACTCAGTCAACGAAAACCTCGGGCATACTCTCTGCATTTCTCCCTCAGGCGGCGAATACAAGAATACAGTCAACGATACTCGGGGATCCACTAGCTCTGGGGGAGGCATTGAATATGTAGAGAAGCAAACGCCTCCTCCAGCCAACGCGCGTGTGGCAGATGGCACCACGGAAAGGTGTGGGCGTTGGTTTGTCGCTGAAAGGGGACAGAACTGCGCGAGTGCGACGCAAAACTTCCTAACAGCCTCCCTCTTCAGAGCCATCAACCCGTCGCTTCTGGGCGGTGACTGTACGGAGAAACTTGTGCCTGGTCGAGCTTACTGCACAGGACCACTCCGAGATTGGCACCCTTGGTACGAGAAACATAACCATGACCTCTGATCGTGCGAATAAAGATGCGAGCTTCAACTAAGGGCGGGGAGAGATCTAAAGCGCAACGATAGAAACTCTGATGTGAGTTGGGAGAGTACGTTATGCGTGGTGGCTCAGCTCTTAAGTGCCTGTCGACTGGATCGATGATACTATAGAGGAAGTTTGACACTCATAAACAACGTCAATGTGATAGGGTATTGGTCTCAACCCATTTAAATTTACTTTCAGCTCAAGCAGAAAAGTGATATAGCGTAAATAAGATGTCCCACCACACATGCCTGGGCGTACGCGACCAGGAGGTACGACGTCCTCAACTTGGACTGCGATGGAAGCTTGTGGGCAAAGAATGTACCCAGCCCACGACACATTTGTAGTACGGCATAGCTATCGAGCTTTAAAATAGTAGACAAAACTGAGG
>JABEXW010000918.1:0-36132 GCA_013266185.1 Fusarium sarcochroum
AAAGTCATTTAGAATATAGAGAAATATAGAAGATCTTCCTTATGCATGTGATTTGGGAGAATAACATTTCGTGATAATTGTGCAACTAGGGTAGTGTGGCAAGAAATAGCGTTTCTTGGACAGACTACGCGAGTATATATAGACCCTTCTCCGTATTTTAACCATCATCTTATCATACGAAAATAATTGAGCCTTTTGTGGATATATAACAACCTCTGGATTAGTGCTTTACGAAGCTGAATTTTACTTTTAAGTGTCGAGATTGATTGATATCTGCCTGCCTATTGGAGCTTGACGCATTTATCGCCGAGGCACTGCTAGCTCAAGTGCCAAACATACTCAGGTACAAATACACATATATAAACCTATGAGCGTCTCTGTACCCTGGTCTCTGGAGAGTGGAATCATGTAGGGTGAACAATTCCTAAAGACTTCAATTTTTGCCAGTATGCCTTGTCACGGAATGAATGCTCCCAAGTTTAATGATGATCTACGGATCTAAGTAGCTTCCTATTCCCCGATCACGCAAGGACAAGCAAGCCTAGGCCTGTGCAATCATTCTGTAAACGCGATATATCTTTGGATTTTGCACGTTTGTCTTTCGTGGTTTCTCAATGGCTGTTTAAAAGCGGGTTGACAGGGTTGGCATTCTCATATATCCAAGCGTCTGAGGCGAGACTGGGATCAAACCCACTCTAATCGTACTACCGACCCTTCATCATGAAACGGTCAGCCTTGGGCATGATTCCCCTGGATAGTTTGTTGACTGGAAACAATCCCCTTCTGCAACAGGAGTGTGACCGATGATAGGGGCATATGTCGTATGAAAAGAATGAGATTTGTACATACCATGATATGTTCTTACCCTTGTATGGGTTGTAAGAGCGTGAGAGCCTTTCTTCACACGATCAAGCTCGAACGATTGAACCCCTTTCTTGAAAGGCTCGCAGATCTTACACTGCGATGTTCATACCAGTCAAGTTACCAAATCCCTGGCTTGTCCGTATCCCACGGAAGTTACTTCAAGCTGGGATACTATCCTTTCTGAAGGGTTTGTCATTGGCCAGCTCGCATCAAGCATTTCAGCATATGCGTAAAGCTATACCTGAACCGGTATGAGGCTGACTGCTTGATAGGAAGCTTAAACCGACCCTTGCAGGACTCAGGGTTTGTAGTCCGGATCGGACTTGGAAGCTGGGTTATCCCGGTCTGGCACCTACTTGCTCAGCCCTTGGCGGGTATACAGAATTCCGGGGCCTCGGGGTGTCCATAAACACGAGACTGACTTACGCGCCAGAACCACCGATCTTTCGCCCATTTCAGTCTTGTGTTTAATCATACCCCCTAGCTGGGATCGTGCTTCATGCTGAAGATTATGTTCGGCAAGGTTTTGTTCCTGGGCAAGGGGCTGTGAACCTAGAGTCTCCACGATGCATATAGCAAACCTGGCCATGATCCACGACGCCGTTGCTCGTGCTAAGATGCTCTCTTCCTTATGGACTGAAGCTGAGGGCTTAGATCTTAGAAGGAATCAAAGGAAGCTTTGCCCTGCTATACCTTCATTTCTTTCTTGAGACTTTTGTGAGCTGATAGACCTGTTTGTAGATTCCAAGTAGCTTGGAGGAAATTCTTAACTTGTTTGTCTAGATGATGCTACTTCTCAAGTACGATGCCCCTTGGTAGACACGATAGTGCTAACAAATGGTACTTGAAACTTTCGGAAAGCTATATAAGTATGTCGGAATTCGTTCTTTTTAAGACTCAGACTCAGACCAATACTCCAGTCACTTCTTTCACATTCATTTTTACAGCCTTTCCAACTTCAATTTCACTCTTTCACTACTAACCCTCATTTTCCACTCCATAATCCCCCAAGATGCGTTCCAACCTGATCACTGTTCTTGCCTGCCTCGGCCTTGTTGCTGCCATGCCAGCTAAGCGCGAGCCAATGGATGAGCGAGCCGTTAAGGCGGTTCTCAGTGAGCTTGAAGCTCGCGGCGAGAGTGTCGACACTCTCATTAAACGTGTAGACCCCAAGGTCTACAGAGACGAGGTCCCTGACTGTGGAAAGTCTGAGAATGACCCTAGTTTCATGATCCCCAAGCAGACAGGCTACTCTGTCGATCAGGGTGTCAAGCTGCCCAAGGACGGAAAGGACGATGCTTGTACTACTGGTCACAACAACGACCACTGCTGGACTGAGTACTACTTTGTCGAGTCTGCCGTTGAGTACTCTGGATGGCAGAACTCGGGTGCGGCTATTGACTGCAGAACCACGTCCACCTGTAACTCAGACTCTGCCATTGCCTCTCAGACTTGCACCGCGCATACTAAGACCTGGAGCAACGGTGTTGACTGGCAGATTGTCGAGGCGAAGCTTGAGATGGTTGTGCCTAACACTTCCAACAAGGTCTCACTTGGTAGCAATGTCAAGTACCAGCACAGCGATGTCCAGGGTGACACCAAGACGATTTGCACCACCGACCAGACTACCAAGTACGTTCAGCCCCCCCAAGATTTTGAACTGAGCTAATTCGAACTTCCTCTAGCCGTTGCACCTGGGATGACCAGGCCTGCCACCAAGTTTGGTACGCTGACCGCACCAAGCGTATCTGGGGACACATGTCCCGTGTCTGCACTGGCAAGACTGACGGCAGTAAGTACTCGTACCTTATTTGTAGAACTTTGGTATCTGACCATCAATTGTAGATGTACAGCAGCAGACTCAGAACAAGAACGGTCGCTGGGTTCGTGGCCAGGCTGAGTTTAGCATTGCTCTGCCCGTCAACCGTATTGTTGGCTGCAACGCCAAATGCGAGGATCTGACCTACGATGAGCCTATACCTAACGAAGGCATTGACCGCACTCCCTTTGAGATCTTCTTTGATTAGATGGATTTCAATGAGTCTGGGTAACACTTGGGGACGCTTGTTTAGTGGATTTCTATTTTTGAATGTCTTTTCACGACTCCGGGCTGTACCGAGAACTGTATTTTCTCCTTGACTTTTTCCCCTTCTAATTTTCGATTTTGGTGTACATAGTATCGTTGATAGAGTATGTTATAGAGTGTGATCTTGTATTCTGAAGAACTGTTTCCCACTGCCATTTCCTGACTCGGTACTTGAGCGCTACGATAGCCCAGGAACGTCGCAGAAGCTTGAGCAAAGCTTCCGTAAGAACAGAGTGCTGGTTAGATTATTATCATCTGAATTTCTCTGCAAAGCACAAATGACGTTAAGTTTCTGGGTCTATATCTTGAAGAATGATCAATATATATGGCGCATATACGACCTACTCCGGACATAACTGCCCATTTGCCGAATTAATTCGGATCGCAATTGATCCGTCTCACCATGGTCTTATTCCTGCAGGGCTGTATCCTGGCATATCCAAGCGGAAGTTCGGATCTGCAGTGATCTTTTAGTTCAGTCAAGATTCCGATATAAGAAAATCGACAAAAAGCGATAGGTTCAGACTTGACGTTAATCATTGCTCACGTCAGCGGGCTCAACTAGCTCTGTAAAGCGGCTGACAAGGGCTTATAACTGATACCCGCGTTCGTGGCGTAGTAAATAACCTCAAATTAAAAATTGAGAAACCAAGTATCAAGCCCACTCAATGTTCCGAAAGACGAGCCTTCTGATAGGTATCATTTCTTTGAAGACAGAGAGGCTGCTTAAATATGAGAGTATAAGCGAGGAAAAGGTAGAGATCCAAGCACCTAGGGTTTATTAACTAACCCTAGAGTCGAAGAATCGGTGGGAAGTCAGGGAGCATAGTCATAATATCTAGCGAGGCAATTAAAACCAAGTTTAATACGGAAGCTCTGAGGTACCAGTTGGTTAGTATTAGGAAGTTAGGAAACCACCGACTTCCATACCATGATTTTTGTATAATAAGCATGACAGAATGTACCCGTCGATCCTTGCTCCAATTTGTTCCTCTACAAAGGATTATCCAAGGATATATATATCCTGGGTTATCGGCTATTGCGTTCTCGGCTTTCGCGGCTTGGTCTTAGCGCCCATTTCGGCCACCGAGATTCTTCCGTGTGCATGACACGATGCCATCAACAGGTTCACCGTCCTTAAATTTATGGAGACATTAGTTGTCAATTGCGAAAATCCTTGCACTTGGATGACTTTCCCAGTCATCAGGGTCTTGGCCCAAGGTATTACTTTAGCGCTTACATTTTCGCCATCCGACCAATCCGTCCTGAACTATCGCCTGTTAAGGCTGTTAGCTCCAAATCTCCGACTTGACATAAAGAGGGGGAATATCTCTAACCAAGAGCCATCTCACTCAATTAAAAAAAAGAAAACAAGAGCCCTTTACTACCTTTCACGATGTCGTCAACTCAAGGCCAAGCACGTATTGCTATGCGTGACAAGCACTATAATGAACACTGCGAGATCCAGCATTCAGCGATGCAAGCTGGCCTTGATCTGATTCCTAGCTTTGCAGACCGTAAGTCGCGATGCGGTCAGAACTTCGGCTCTACAATTAATTCTAATGGTGAGAATAGGAAACAATCTCGTAGTTGTTGATTACGGATGTGCCCAGGGCGCCAACTCGTAAGTCTCATCACAGGACTCCTCTAGCTTACTAACAACCTGGGAGTGTTGAGCCACTTAAGAAGGTTATCTCGACATTGCCCGAGGGTGCAGTCGTTTCGCTTGTTTTCGAGGACACCCCCTTCAATGACTTTGGAAGTTTAGCAAAGACGGTTGCTCAGAACTTTGCCAAACCAGACGAGAAAGTCTTTATTGCCCCAAGCCTTGTACCGCTGGGATTCTACCAGCAGATCGTTCCTGACGGCCAGGCTGACCTCGGCTTCTCCTGGTCTTCTCTCAACTATCTTGAGGAGGTCCCTACGGTATCCCTGGACGCAACGGCATCACCCACCGAATTTGCGGCTGCTCGCCACAAGGCACTCGCAGCAGCTGGCCACACAGACCTTATCAAGCTCCTCAAACTTCGAGCCAAGGAGATTCGACAGGGAGGGTATCTCATTGCTGCGATCGGTGGCCAGAAGCCTAAGGGAGAGACTGTAGCCTCAAACCCAGGTATTCAGCCAGTACAGTCTGGGCTGATGCGTATGGTTGGCGAGGGAAAGTTGTCATTCCCTGAACTCATGCAGACGGCTTTGTTCCCTAGCCATGAGCGTACTCCGGATGAAGTTCGGGCTGCCCTGGAAGATGAGGCTGTGAAGGACTTGTGGGAAGTTGAGTCTCTTGAGCCGAAGCTAATTGAACATCCCGCGTGGAAGATTTATCAAGATGTGATAAAGACCGACGAGAGTAAGAAGGATGATGCTTTGAAGGAATACGCCAGGGCTGTCGTTGTCAACTTGGTCTCGGCATCTGGATGGTTTTGGGCAGACGTGTTGAGGAAGTCTAGGGGTGAGGATTGGGATGGTGGTGATGCTTTTCTCGAAGAGTTTGTGAACATTGCTGTTGAGGAGTTTGTCGCAAAGCATGCGGATCTGAAGGCGGAGATTTGGTACAATTACATCAAGCTCAAGAGGACGGACAAGAAGGCTTAGAAGTTAATCTACAGACTTATGGAACATAGTTTAAGTATTCAACCTCTTCCCAAAAGCACAAATACCTGCTTGTAAAATATCTGAGCGACTAGGTATGGTATTGTTTAATAAGTCATCAAACTCCTACTTTTATCTCCAAGATTCGTATCTTCCATACGTCGGATTAATCATCAAACACACCGCAGCCACTGCTGTATCAAGAGGAACATGGAAGTACAGAAAACGAAGACAGAGTAGATCGACGTTTTTTTGCGAATTAATTAGAGTGATTACTTGATCTTTCTAATTGTAAGCTGGACATAGTGGTGATAAGTTGATATCGCCTCCAGCCATCACGTCATATTGAGAAAATGCATTAGTCAGACGAGGTCCACGGAGTTTGATGATACCCAAATAAATCTCCGACGACCCTCTATTTCAAAATCGTCATCATCAGTACTTTCGATCTTTTCGATTAGACCTACAACTAAACAGAACCCGAATTCAACGCATCCAAAAGTCAATCATGACGCAAATCGGAATTTTCCCCGCTTCTGGGGCGCTGGGCACCAGCACATATACCCATCTTCTATCTCAAGTCCCCAATGACAAAGTCACGCTTATCAACCGAGCTCCCGAAAAAGTTCCCAAGAAATATGTCGAAAATGGCGTGACGCTTCGCCAAGCTTCTTATGAGTCCAGCAATGAAGAGTTTGAGGCTGTCTTTGGCGGGATCGATATCCTCTTCCTGATCTCCTACCCGAGCCATGTCCATCAATACAGAACCGAGGTGCAAACCAAAGCCATCAATGCGGCACACAAAGTCGGAGTCAAGCACATATTCTATTCATCGCTGGGCTTCGCCAAGAACAGCGAGGACAGCTCAAAGGCTGAAGTGATGCAAGCACATCTTGATTCTGAAGCTAACTTGAGGAGTATTGCTGGCCGTGATCCTGGATTCACATTTACAAGCGTCCGGGAGGGGCTTTATAGCGAATCTTTTCCGATCTATACTGCCTTCCTAGACCTCAAGAACCCGCAGTCCAAGCTTCTGATTCCTCACGACGGAAGTGGGCCTGGCGTTAGTTGGGTTAAGAGAGACGAACTGGGAGAAGCTACTGCACGCTTGATTGCTTCATACGTGAAGTCACCATCGGACTTTGAGCATATCAACAAGATTGTCACATTGACTGGTCCAAAGTCATGGACATTGGCAGAGACTGTAGAGGTTCTCTCTCGGGCGGCGGGTACAGAGATGCAGATTCAAAAGGTCAGCGTGGAGGAATATACAAAACAGCCGCAGGTCATGGGATATTTCGGGTCTGAAGAACCGGCAACGACGTGGGCTACTGCGTGGAAGGCTATCAGTCTTGGAGAGACAGACTTGGTGACCAACACGTTGGGAGAGATTCTGGGACGAGAGCCGGAGCCTTTTGAGAAAACCATTGAGGAATTTGCCAAGAACTAGTTTGGAATATAAGCTGCCGACAGTGCTGCTTGGTTGTTTATCAAGGTCGGTAATGTTCGTTAACGAACTAGGGATTCCTCTTGGCAGTTTGTCACAATAAAATGCTTCACCGATACTGTGGTAATTCTATTTTGGGATGCATTCATGACGTGGCTAATGGATTTATGCGATTAAGGTTTGGGTCGTTTTATGTCAATGAAATGAGACATCGTGCTAGGTCTACGACGCTGGAAATTAAGGGTTTCCTAGAAAGATGTTGACAGGTTCAGAAAAGTAGCATATCAAAGAATCAGCATTGAATCGATCCAACTGTCATAATTGATCATTTTGATCTGTTTCCCGTCCTATTTTTCACCCGTAGTGGATCGATTTCGCCGATCCTGGGCGTACGTCAGTGGGTATTTATAGCTGAGACACCTAAAAACATTTCCGGCTCGTGCTGCAAATAAAGCTGGGATACACCGTCCGCAGTTATTCAGGTACATTGCAGATAATCCTCGGCAGAAATAACATAGTCAATTATACGTACCACGTCAAAGTTCGTATTCTTTATCGTGCATACGTAAAGGGTACCGGCAGTGCATTCCTTGGCCCCAACTCAAAAGTGGCAATACACGTAAACAGGTTCCGCTGCAATAAGGAATAATGTCTACTTGAAACTCAGCTTGCCGGCCGAGTCGGCCTGGAAACGTCCGAATGGGCCGGCTGTCGCTGTCGTGAGTGTAACACAACCCACAAAAGTCGTGTTAAAGGCAAGGGATCCCAATTATTTCATGCGGGGGGGTTACTTTCACGGAAATGATGTCAACAACTGCCGTTGCGTCGCTGCGCATAGGCTCATTTCCGAAGGGATCGGCATGAAGATCCCTTGGGAGCTCGTATTGACAAGATATAAAGGCATGCAGTAAGAACCTGACAATAGCCACCTCACAGACACTCACTCGGTTAAACAATTCGACCAAAATGCAGTTCAAGACTCTCTTCACAGCTTCTCTCCTCAGCGGCCTCGCTGTCGCAGCTCCCGCAGAGGAGGGTTGCAAGACTACCACTGCCGCCCAGGCTGCTGGATCTTCTACACCCAAGGCTTTCGGACTCATTTCTCTCGCCTCTGGTAGTGATATTCACTTCGCGAGAGTCAGCGCATCGACCGGTGGTTTCCTTCTGGGTCTCCCCGAGGGAAAGCAGGGCGCCGATTGCAAGGGCGAGTCTGACGGCTACGCGACTTTCCGCATCAACGCCGATGGCGAGTTGCTGCTCTACTCGACCGACGAGGAACAGCAGAGGGCCTACACAGACCGATCTGGCATGGGTAAGTAGACAGGAAATGAATGTAATGTTTTAATGCGATTGCTGACACAGAAAAAAGGCCAGGGCGTGCTCCAATACAACAACAATGGACAGGGTCTGCCCAGAAATGCCGAGACCAAGGGCTGGAAGATTGATGAGTCAGGAAACCTCGTTTTCGACAACTCTGGAGGCTTTGTTGCTTGTCCCAACGGTCCCGACAACTCCTGGAACGTATGGGTCGCCACCGGTATTGAGAGACCTGGTTACAGTGAGAAGAACTGCACTGGCTTCTCCGCTCGTGTTGGCGAGATCACCAAGCCCGTCAGCTGCACATACTCTTAGGCTGGAAATGGATGGTTATTAGTCCTGTATATTAGCTTAGATTGTATACCCTTCTTATCGGTCAAAAAGATCGTGTTTATAGCTGCGATTATCACGCGTCTTCTTCACGAGTCCCAATGCCAAGATCAACTCAACCCAACTGTGGGGAAACCGGATCATCGGGTCCATTGTCTTCCGCTGATGGCACGTGATCTTTAGCCGATGTCGTGCCGTTCTTTATCAGATGATCAGATAAAAAATCTCGCACAAGATCCCTGCGACCGCGACTGTGACTGTAGCATCTTCCACTGCGGCACCATGAAGTTCGCAGTGTCTCTGGGCTTTCTGCTCGTGATATGGAGCTCTTCAGCTCTAGCAGCAGAAGACAGATCTCCCGAGAGAGTCTGCTACGAGTCGTGTGTCGTGTCTCTGCAGCCGGTGCATTTCGATGACATGCTCCGCAACCAGACGGGCTTCACTGCGACGTGTTACAGTCCCAAGGCTATTCTTTCGCTTTATTTGTGTCTTGATGTTTATTGCATGCCTGGTGCGCGAGAGTCTGGTCTGACGCCACTCAATGAGACCTGTCGGGAACACGCTCACGTAGTTCTTCCGCCGTTTGATGTAATTTCGAATTACACCGCCGAAGATATCGAGAAGATCCGCCGGGTGGAGCAGAATGAGACGCAGGAGATTGATACGTTTAGAGAGGTGGTTATACCATCCAAGCGTTGGTTTGGAATCTGGTGGGATACTTTGGTAGGCAACCATCGGTAGATCTTTACGTGGACCAACGGCTGATTTTATCCAGGACTCTGTCGCATATACATATACCTATCACGCTGTATATGGGTAAGAAAACTCTCCAGTATCTTGGAAGAAATGCTGAGATGACTAGCAATGCTATGATTATGTTTTGGGTGGTTGTAGTTGCCATTGGAGTTTTGAACCACGCCATTCTCCAGATTGCCAACCTACAGGTCGTTCGCAACCATACTTCCAAATCGGGGGGAAGGCTTTGGAACTTATACACCTGGACTTTGAGCCGACTTACCACGCCAGCTACATATGGAGATCGATGCGCTCAGAAAGTCGGCTGGGGGACGGTTCCGCCGAGGATACAGTCTCTCACGCTCTTTGCCTTTCTCCTCCTCAATATTGCGTTGAGCATCCACGGGTACAGAATTGTACCAATCAACATGTAGTGAGTATTGTACTGTCCTCTTAGATGCCTAGACGTTCGGGGGCTCACATTGTCTTTAGCTTTCCGTCCACTGAGAAGCAGATTCTTCGCTATGCATCCGACCGAACGGGCATCATCTCCTTTGCCAACTTTCCCTTGATTTGGTTGTTTGGAATGAGGAACAACTTGCTCATGTGGTTGACAGGTTGGGACTTTGGAACCTACAACAACTTCCATCGTTGGGTTGCCCGAATCGCTACGGCTCAGGCAATTATTCATTCTGTGGGCTATAGTATACTGGTTTACAAAGGTTTGCTATGACCCGTGGCTGATACCAACTTGATGCTAATTAAAATCAGAGGGTGGCTGGGACCAATATGTGTTTTGGTGGTCCTATATGTTCTGGTGGGTTGGCGAAATCGTACGTATCTCTGCCTTGAGTTATTCTGGTTCTTTGCTAACATTTCTAGGCAACTATCGTTATGTCGCTTCTCGTAGGAGCGTCTTTCTACTGGATAAGACGCCAGCATTACGAACTATTCTTGGTTGTTCATATCGTCATGTCAATTCTTCTTTTAATTACAATGCTTGCGTAAGACATGCTCCTTTTCCTTCTCATTAGTCGAGCTAACACCAAGGCAGCCACGTCTCCATCTTCGAAGGCGAATACGACATATTCTTCTGGGTACCTTGCTTCATATGGGTTGGCGACCGAGTCATCCGCGCCCTCCGAATAGCAGCTTTCAACTCGAAGCTCTGGGATACTTGGGCAACTTCCGTCTATCATCCCTCCTCCAACATCGTCAGGCTGGTCATCCCTTGGTCTACCAGCCTGTACAAGCCAGCACCTGGAACCTACTATTATATACACGTACTCAACGGACCTCGCTGCTGGGAAAGTCACCCCTTTACTGTGGCGGCAGTAACAGATGAAGACCAGCATTCTTCCAAACTTCTTGGCGAGCGAGTACCTCTTCTTGAGGGTAATTCGACCGAGCAGAGCTCAAATATGCATGAGCCTGAAGACATATGCGATGATGCTCGTACCATGACGTTTCTGATCCGACCTTATGATGGCTTCACCTCAAGACTCCGAGATACAGCTCAAGCAGAATGGCCCAAGAACATTCCTCAACGAGTTCTCATCGATGGACCTTACGGACACACACAGCCCTTCCACCTATTTGATAACGTTGTCTTCGTTGTCGGAGGCAGCGGCATCGTCGTCCCGCTTTCATACCTCCAAGTCCTCACAGGCCCGACAGCTCCGCGATCTGTCAAGATACACTGGGCAGTACGAGAACCCGCGTTCGCGCTTGACGTTTTAAAAACAGACATTGGCGATGCTTTAGGCAGCCCAAATCTCAATGTAGACATCCACCTCACGACGTATACTCCTCAGGATGAGCTAAGTGATTGGCCGTCGCAAGTAACGCTGCGACGTGGTCGTATAGACGCGTCGTCAGTTGTTCGAGGTACAAGCGAAAAGGCAAACGGCGAGAGTCTTGCTGTCATTGCTTGTGGACCTGCACAGATGGCGGATGATGCGAGAAAGACGGTGGACGATCTATTACGGAACGGTGTGACGAGGATAGAGTATTTCAAGGAGAGCTTTCAATGGTGATGCATGCAACTTGATTAAGCGTTGGAATTAGACATAGACTTGATGTTCGAAATCATAGTTAGCGGGATGATTTTAGTTTGCGATGCATACGGAATACGCAATTACATTGATACATAGCCTTCAATTGATAGAAAATACTTAACTAGATTTGATACACAATACTGCCCACGCTGGACCTTTATGGGATATCCAAGACGATATGTTGAAACCTACATGTGTCTCGGCTCTCCACTATGTATGGAATCATCTATCTTTTTAACCTCCCGTGGTCATCAAGGTTTGTTATCATCCAGAATACGATGAGAATCACTGCCCTGGTACGAGCATGGCGTTTAAGAGAGTCGATCTTACCTTTGCATTTGCCAAATCCTAGGTTGTCTTCAGCATGACCCCAAAACCTTGCTGATTATGTATTTAATTTGCGAGAATAGCTCAAGGATGCCACAGACACACTCAGCCTACGTCACTGAGCTGCAAAAACAACACCTTCTCTCGCAGCAACTGTCCAGATAAGGTAGAGTCCATTCAGGCTAAAACATCAACGTATCCAATACAGTACTGATCCGTAAGAGACAGTCCAGCTTATTGACCCTACCCCGCTGGATGATACATGATGCAGGCTCCTCAATTTATTCAGTTCCTGTCGCTTATCTTATGCTACATTGCCATGTCTTGTAAAGAGCCGCCCTAAAGCAGATACGCAAATCGACCCTTTGAAACCCTTTCCTTTAAAAAGTACAAACTTAGGTTGACAAAAGTCTCAACACGGAGAATCATGGGTGCTTGCGAACCCCAGGCCGACAATGTATTCGGCCCTCAAGTTGTTACCTGCCGTCAAGGCTTTGACTTTACTCTCTTTTTCGAACAAGCCATATTATCTGCTGTCCCTTCCGCCTTGGTATTTCTTGCGTCCTCGTTTTATGCGATGCACGGATATACAGCAAGTGTCAAGATATTATCAGCATCGTGGCCGATAATGAGATGGATCAAACAGGCAAGCCCAGGGTTTTGGCTTTTTACCCAGAAAAGGCTTCTCAGTCGACAGAGCCACTTTCGCTTGCCAATGCTTTCTAGATCATCATCCTGTGTTTCGCAAGTACTCAACTTGCTTTGATCGTGCTATGGTCATCATCTGGATCCAATCCAACCAAGGCGTCCCTGCCGGCGTCGGTTGTATCCTTAGTCGGTGCCGTCGCTATTTCCGTACTTTCCTATATTCACCATGATAGATCCGTTCGACCTTCGGCTGTACTATGCATCTACCTGTTACTTTCTACCTTATTGGACCTTAGCCAAGCGCGGACTCTGTACTATAGAGACAACAATTCTCCCCAAGCGGTCGTGTTCACTACTGGACTTGTACTCAAGATAGCAATACTTGTTGTCGAAACGGTAGAGAAGCGCCGCCTCCTCAAATCTCCTTACAGTGCTTATCCGCCTGAGGCGCTTGGTGGTATTGTCAACAGAAGCGTCTTCTGGTGGCTCAACTCCCTACTACTCAAGGGATCATCGAGTAGGCTACAGATGGACCATCTTTTTGACCTCGACCAAGAGCTACTCTCTGAAAAGCTCGATAAGAGCTTCCGACTTACTTGGACTGCCTCACGTAAGCGGTCACCGTACTCTCTTCTATGGACGGTAGTGCGATGTGCGCGTAAACCCATGTTTGCATCAGTGGCTGCGCGTCTTGTGCTCATCGCTTTCAAGTTCTCCCAGCCTTTACTCATCGACAGGGCTGTGTCGCTCTTGACAGAACCAGAAAGTGAATACAGAATAAATACTGGCCGTACCTTGATCGGTGCCACTGCACTCGTTTATCTTGGCATCGCGTTAGCGACTGGGCATTTCTCGCATAACACGTACCGGTTCATCACAATATTCCGTGGGGGTCTCATCGGTTTGGTCTATAGCAAGACATTGGATCTCGATACTAGCCAGGCTGGAGACGCAGCAGCAATTACACTTATGAGCACAGATATCGACCGCATTGCTGCTGGTTTTGAGCTTTTCGCGGCTCTGTGGGCAGGTCCAATTGAGATCGCCATCGGCATCTATCTTCTCTACCTAAGACTCGGCGTGTCTTGCGTTGTCTCGATCATATTGGCACTTTGTAGGTACTCCTTCTGAACTCAGCTGTATGAAGATTGGGTTTTGCCTGCCATACACTAACAATTCATTCCTGAGCACAGTATTCATCATGGCGTGCCTCGCTATGGGCCGATTATCTGCTACTGCTAAGAAAGATTGGCTAGCAGCAGTCCAGCGTCGTGTTGCTGCCACCTCCTCGGCCTTAAGTAACATGAAGGGTATCAAGATGACAGGCCTCTCTCAAATAGTCGAATCGACCATTCAAAACCTCCGGATGGATGAACTGCACGCTTCCAAAAGATTTCGGTGGTTGCTATCGGCGACAGCGACCATTAGCAACATGTCCATGCTGACCATCGCCACCATCACCATCACGACTTATATCCTGGTCGGGCGCGGTGATGGTAATGCTAGGTTTGACCCGGCTCTAGCTTTCACATCAATCTCGCTTATTTCTCTGATTGCAAACCCTGTTCAAGAGATATCTGTGGCTATCCCGCAGATGGCTGCTGCTATTGGATGCTTTCAACGTATTCAAACATACCTTCTGGCTCCCTCACTTCGGAAGGATAACCACTACGATTCGGAATCGATTCTTCCTCCTCCGAGCGAGTCAGCCTACGAGCTCAGCGATCTCTTATCAGTGATATCCGTGCGTGGAGCTCACTTCACTTTCAAGATAGCGTCGGAACCTGTCCTTCATGATATCGACCTTGTTTTGCCTCCTAAATCCTGGACTGTGCTGCTGGGCCCTGTTGGGAGCGGAAAGTCTGCCCTCATATTGGCACTACTAGGCGAACTGGTGCGTACACGTGGTGTTGTGCACAGAGATGTGGGTTTTGAGATCGCCTACTGCGCCCAGGAACCTTGGCTGCCGAATCTGACAATTCGTCAAGTCATGATGGGTTCATCCGACATAGACCAGCAATGGTATTCGAGTGTCGTTCACGCTTGTGCTCTCGATCGTGATTGTGAGGAGTTGCCTCATGGTGAAGAAAACTTGGTCGGCAGCAATGGAAGTAGTCTAAGTGGTGGTCAGAAGCAACGGATCAGTCTGGCCAGGTCACTCTATTCACGAAAACGGCTGCTACTACTCGATGATGTCCTCAGTGGTCTAGACCCTACTACCGAGCAATTGATTGTCAAACGTGTGTTTGGGGCTGGTGGACTGGCTCGTAGGAACGGATTGACGATGCTCCTAGCTACCCATTCAGGTTGAGTCTCACTTTTCTTACCCAGATTACTCATTTCTCATTCAAACATTATCCGACACTCTTGTGTAATATCCTAACGACTTATTAGTTCGGCATATTCGCCAGGCGGACTATGCTATTGTCATGAGTCCTGATGGAAGGATAGCAGAGCAGGGGATGCCCCATCAAGTGTCCTTTCTTCAGAAGCAACAAGATGAAGACAGGAATGCCGTTGCGTCCTCGCCTAGTCCTGACGCCATTGCAATAGAACAACCTAACAGATCCCAGCATCGCCTCAGCATGGAGCTTCAGCAGGAAGAACTCCAGCAAGACCTTTCTCGCCAAAGTGGCGATATCCGTCTCTACGGGTATTACCTTGAGGCCATGGGATGGCTAAACGCGGTGGGATTTGCTGTTTCAGACGGTATATTTGCCTTTTGTGTTACCTTTCCCACCTTGTGGCTCAAGTGGTGGTCTGAGGAAGAGGCTGTCGGGCCAGGAAGTCGGATGACCATGTACATGGCCGTATACGGCATGTTCAGCCTGGTCGGCATCCTGTCGTTCTTCACAGTCGTCTTCTTGCTGCTGCATCGAAGCATGCCGCAATCTTCTCTGAGACTACACTCTAGGCTTTTAACTGCCTTGATGGACGCTCCCCACTGCTTCTCCGTCTCAACAGATGGAGGACAAATCCTGAATAGGTTCAGTCAGGATATGACACTTATCGATATACAGCTGCCGCTGGCGTTTTTGAATACAATTTATCTGTTATTCATATGTGTCATGCAGGCATGTATCATGGCGTCGACGTCTAAGTGGTCTCTGCCAATGTACCCGGCTCTTTTAGTTGTGCTGTACATACTACAGAAGTTCTATTTGAGAACGTCTCGACAGTTGCGCTTGCTCGAGCTTGAAGCTAAATCGCCATTGTACTCTCACTTCTCCGAGTCGCTCTCAGGTTTGGCTACAGTCAGAGCATTTGTTTGGCAGAAACCTTTGACGGACAAAATGCATGGCCTTCTGAATGAGTCGCAGAAACCCTTTTATCTACTATGGAGCATCCAACGCTGGCTCAACTTTGTACTCGACTGTATCGTCGCCATCGTGGCATGTGTCATCATGACGCTGGCCACTCAAACGGGCGATCTTTCAGCTGGCTTGTTGGGTGTCGCGCTTGTCAACATTTTGACCTTCAGCCAGAACCTTACATCTCTCATTCGTGTTTGGGTTGACCTGGAGACTTCACTTGGCGCTGTCGCGCGTGTGAGAAGTTTCGAGATGGATACCCCTTGCGAGAAGCTGCCACAGGAGCGTGCTATTCCACCGACCGATTGGCCTGCAGATGGCGAGATCCAATGGCGTGACGTTTCTGCTAGCTACAGGTATGTATAAACCCATGACCATTGGTTTGTGGACAAGCGTGCTAAGATTAGAGGTAGACCGGGTGGTGAGCTTGTACTGCAAGGCTTGTCTTTCGCCATCCAGAAGGGCTCAAAAGTTGGCATTTGTGGCCGCACTGGCAGGTTAGATCACAGTCAATGCTTTCTTTCCTACTTCGCTTGCTAACCACCCATTGGATGCAGCGGGAAGAGCTCCTTCTTACTTGCTCTTCTCAGACTTGTAGAAGTTGAGCATGGTGACATCTCAGTTGATGGTTTATCTCTTATAGATATACCACGTGCTCTCATAAGACGGAGACTCACAGTCATGCCCCAGGACCCTCTCCTTTTGACGGGGACCGTCCGCTTCAGCATCGATCCTTGGCATGAGTCTTCTGATGACACTATTGAGCTGGCCCTCCGTAAGGTTGGCCTTTGGGATATCATCCTTGCGCGCGGTGGTATAGGCATTGACATGGATGTCTGTCCCATTTCTCGAGGACAGCAGCAGCTATTATGCCTCGCGCACGCTCTTCTGAGCAAATCCCAGATTCTGATACTTGACGAGGCTACCTCAAATTTAGATGAGGGGAGTCAGACTAAGATCATGCAACTTATAGAGGAAAGCTTTGCATCGAGGACAGTCTTGGTTGTGGCACATCACCTACATACTTTGCGTAACTTCGACCAGATTATCGTCCTGGACCGGGGACGACTGGTAGGGTCGGGAACACCCGACGAGCTGATGAGCCGGCCAGGCAGGTTCCGGGCCTTATGGAACAGTCAAAGTAATTAGAACTAAGCTCAATAGATGTCTGTTTCAAACTGACAGCTGAGATCCAGCGCAGATAGAATAGGTTTAAAAGAAGAATATCGATGATAAAGTGTCGTTGCTTTGTTGACAGTAGATCATGTTTTCCGGTATAGCTCAAGTAGCACTTGGTCCAAGGCCTTAGCGACTCACTCGAGTATCAATATCCTTTACTGGGGATGCAAGTATAGCTGCTGAAGATTTTCACCTGTAGTTTTAATTATTACACATAACAGCAGACAATAAATACTGCCCAGGGGTTTTAGATAGTATCGCGTTATTTAGCAGGGGAATAGATATGCTGCATGTCCTTGTACTCGCCATTTTATGTGGAAACAAAGAAACGACATTTTTTAAAAGATTGACCTCCAGACCTTGGTGGTATTTCCGTATTCCTAACCCGGATTTCGGGCTGTCGGTAGTCGCCTCGATCTGCTTTGCGACAGTTTGCGTGAAGGGAATCAGATTTTCGGGGCCCAACTACGCGTGCCTGCTTCAAAGCGGCCTCTATATGAAGTCATATTACCTCTTGAAACACTTGAGCAAGGCATTCCTTGTTAGTCTGCCCATTGCACTTTTGTCAAAGTCCACAACCAATAGGCGACATCGGACGTTGATCGGCACTTGGGAAATACGATCTTTGGCAGGGTGGAGCTAATACCGGCTTGGCAGTTGGTGCGAATAATTTCCCCAACTCCATCTGCTTATCTCTTCTACCATGCCTAACTGGTCCGACAACTCCGTCTTTCGTAGAACAAGGATCCTTTGTAACTTATGATTACCCGATATCATGACCCCGCAAATGCTGCATTAGGAAGGCACAGATAAGTTTCATGCCGAACTTCCGTGCTCATCAACGTCTCACAAGTAACAACAGTACACCCTGGGCCCAGCATTTGTGCACACAATCATAGTCTATGACCTACACGTCAAAAGTCCCCCGGGATGTAGGATAAGCAGAATCACCCTATGGGTATGCATGAGATCGTCAGGCAGCATGGAGTGACAGGTTATGCTCCACTTGTACAGGAGCGTGAATCTTGTATAAATGCCACCAGGGCAGGACATCTTGTCCCTTCTTCAGTAGAAGTGTGCTGCTTTCTACTTCGAAATCATGGCGCCATTCTTCGATATGAGTTTGAAAACAGCCATTTTGTCAACTTTGGGCTTTGTCGCCTTGGCAAGCGCTTCAGCCATTGATCCGCGTTCATCCAAGCCAGCAAACGCTCAGTACTACAACGCAAAGACAGCTCGTGAGTAGAGGGAACGATTCATCGTCAATATGAGCTGTCAAACTAAACCTCTGTTCAGCCTACTATGTTCCATCTACTGGCATTCCCGAAGTTTCCTTCGATGTCGGTGAAAGTTATGCCGGCCAGATTCCAGTCGACGTGGAGAAGAATGGCCTCAAGGACCCCAAGTTCTTCTACTGGTTTTTCCCCACCGTCAACCCTGCCGGAAAGGAAGATGTTGTTATTTGGTTCAACGGAGGCCCTGGTTGCTCCTCTTTAGAAGGTAATTTCTGCCACAGCCAACGTGTTATTGCAAGACTAACAAATTTCCTAGGTTTCATTCAAGAGAACGGCCCGTTCTCATGGAAGTACGGAACATACAAGCCAGTGGCGAATGCTTGGTCATGGCACAAGCTAGCCAACGTCATCTGGGTGGAATATCCCATTGGCACCGGATTCTCAACCGGCCATGTTACTGCCAAGAACAACAGCGAGACTGCAGCTCAATTCGTCAAGTTCTGGAAGAACCTTGTCGATACCTTCGGTCTCCAAGGCAAGAAGCTGTATATCACTGGTGAAAGCTATGCTGGTATCTATGTGCCTTATGTCGGCGCTGCTATGCTCGACCAGAAAGACAAGAAATACTACGACGTCCAAGGTGCCCTTTACTACGACCCTGTCATGCCTTACGCTGACAAGCTGCACCTTGACCACGCGGCGTTCCCGGGTTTCTTCCGTCATTGGGAAAGTGTTTTTGCCATTCCGGATAAGAACAAGAAGATCCTCGACAACGACAACGAAAAGTGTGGATTGGACAAGTATCGTGATACTCATCTGGCTTACCCTCCTCCCCCTACGCCTTGGAAGCCTGTCCAAGTCAAGGGATGCGATATAACTGCTCATTTCGACGAGATCAGCACGGTTATCAATCCTTGCTTCAATGTCTACCATGTCCAGGACACTTGCCCAGTTCTATGGGATGTGCTAGGATTTCCCTCTGTCGAGTACAATCCTCCTGGCGCAACCCTGTTTTTCAACCTACCTGAAGTCCGCAAGGCAATCCACGCCCCTGCTGCACCCAAGGAGTGGGCATCTTGCGCCGGTCCAGTCTTTGTTGATGGCAAGGATAACTATGACCCTGCGGAACACGAGAAGAAATTCCAGACGCTTGTCGAGAAGACCAACAATGTCATCATCGGTTCCGGCATGGCTGACTATATCATTACATCAAACACGACCGCGCTAGCAGTTCAAGGACTCAAGTGGAACGGCAAGCAAGGTTTCCAGAAGCCTCCGAGCCAAGAATTTGTTGTTCCAGTCATCAACAATACCGCTAAGAATGTTGAGAACTGGGCTGGAGGCAGTGTTCAGGGATCATTCCACACCGAGCGAGGTTTCACGCTGGCCACGGTTAAGACAAGTGGACATATGGTGCCGCAGTATGCTCCACCCGCGGCTTTCAGGCAACTAGAGCATATCCTTGGACGTGTGAAGTCGCTGTCAGAGCCGGAGCCGTTCTCTATTAATATTTCCACTTCCTTCAAGTGGCCGTACTAGGTAGTTTAGTCGCTAGAAAGCATTTAGCTCTTCAATCTGAATATGAAGGTTGCATTGACCGCGTATGTGTCTTAAAGCATTCTTTATCTGTAGACTTAGCCTCCCAACATAAGCTGATCCAGTCTGATATGAACTTGGCGTGGATTTCTCAATCATATATATAAAGCTTTCCTAAACAAACTTCTCTTATTAAGATCATTTTGCTGGAATTCATTAGCCTGCTTAACGCTAATCATTGCCTGTGACAAATCTCCTTTGGCTCATATCTCCCAAGGTAGTGACACCAGAAAAGATAAAGCCCTGGTCAAACAATGCATACAAATCCACATATATGTGGGTATTGAGCTTGCCTTCGAAGATTTACTGCACTTTCTTACTTATGAAAGAATTGGCAACTATAGTCACTGTTGCCAAGTAACCTCCATCGAGCATTATAACCGCTGTGTCATACCCGGGGGAGCGAGTGAGGAGGTCAAATATATTATATCAGCTCCTGTAGTAACGATAACGAGGAGTACATTCTACCTTCTCGCAGGAAATGCACTATCACACGACTAACTTTCATAAACTCCTTGAGATATGATGGCGTTTGTAACCTTTACAATGTTTCTTTCCATCGCTTGTCATCGAGTTGATTAGTGAAGCTCGACGTGGAAATCCATGAACTGACATGTTCACAAGCTGACTGTGATACTTGCAGGCAGGTTACAGCTCATGAGGTAGCTAAATTCTCATTCTCTTAACCGTTCCTATGTCGCTGAGAGCCCGCCCAAGTTCTTTTGTTGAACGAAAAAGTTTTGATACCTCGGGCTCATTGTGATCAATCTCCGATCATACATCGTTTTGCCTTGAACCCATATGACAGCTTAAAAGTCAAAGTTGTCGATAATTTAGCTATCCACGCTTATTCCATGCTCAGCCAGCACCTAGGTGTTGGTGGCCTCACTTATGTGGCTTTGGTCCAAGGTGCATATGCAACGCAACTGATGGGGTAGCCGAGCCTGGTTAATTCAGTACGCATCCGCCTCCCCAGCCTCATAGTAGATGCCCAATGGTATTGGGGGACCTGAACCCAAGAATAGACGCGTGCCTCCAAATTTCGTAGCCGATTGTAAATATCACCTCGGCTACAAAATTGGGTGGCATGCGTCAACTCAACCCTGCATCTTGTCGGATGTACCAATCAGACGCTGTAGCCTCAGCCTCTTTGGTTGCATTTTCCTTTCAGCCCTGATGCAACCTGCCTTGGCTTTTATCCAATCGCCAGCCCAACATCCATTCCAGGCTGCTGGGGGTCTGGCCGTAATGCGGCGCAAAAGACAAGATATGAGTTCCACGATCAGGCTGTGATTTTAACTGTTTACTATATAATTTGTTTCCTGCTCCCACAAAGGCCATGTTCTTTTACTGCAAGCGAATCTGACGTCCCCTTACATACAAGTCTATTGAAGCCTTCTAGAACTTACTGTCACGTAATCAACAATCGCATACCTTCTTCAGTTGGAAAGCTATGGCAAACCATCGAGACTATCGATGGGACCATCCGAACTATCCCCGACATCAAGGCAGGGGTAGATATCACCAAACTCGCCGCAATGAAGAAGAAGACGATGGTATAGGTCTTCAGCCATATGGAAATTATTCGAGAGAGCAGCTGCAATCCTTTAATACAGGTATGGCACCGCGTGATGGAAGGATGATATGTAACAGTTACTGACTCTGTTCCTCAACTAGGCTCCGGTAGATGCGAACATCCTAGATGGCCCAAATATGAGGAGTATACTCCTATAAGATGGGTTATCAAATCGTCAGCGGTGGCGTTTTTCCTTCTCGCATTGGGGTCTCAGATCGGCCATCTTGTCTTCACCATCAAGTTCGTCGCCACGGACAACACTGGGTACTCACCCGATGATTCATCATATAAACTGTATAAAAACAGTCGATTCGAGGAATGTGTAGCTAAAACTCCTGATGACGCAAACTGCACTGTCATTAGGGAGGTCTTGCACGATACGAAGTACTCCTTGGCCAGGCAGTACGTAGACAACGGATATACACCTATCAGTTCTCAATGGGTCAGCAAGGATGGCGTAGGTTACGACTGGTGTACCTTTGTCAGTTGTTTCCACGGTTTCACTGTGCTGCCTTCAACATCTCAGGACTCTACCATCGGTTTGACGACCTTTGATATATGGGGTAACATCAACATGACCGCCTTACTCTCTCTATTCGTGTTTCTGAAGCGCTACTGGAACATCAAGAAAGAGGAATCCTGCGACGGCCTAGGCTTTTGGGATTATATCCAATTGGCCTACACTATTGCCGCTGGGGTTTGGTGGTGGGTTGACTACATTCAGTTCGCCATCGAACCTGTGCCGAATACTACTGTGTCGATCTTTGAATGGATCACAACGTGGTTATTGGCAATGGAGATCCAGTATCATCCCTTCTCTTGTGTTCTTGGCAAGTGGAAAAAGTACCCCTTATTCCTTCTTGCACCCTTGTCAGTGATTCAGTGGGGTGCCACCGTACATATCCTGGTTATGGGATGGTCACATACCCTCGGCAAAGGACCCATAACCCAAAGTTATGATTGTGATGAAACTCTGTTACCCGAATTACCGGGAGGGTCCAATTGCTCCGCTCAGAAGCTCTGCTCTGATACTGCTCTCCTCAGTGACCCTCATTTCCACTGGGACATCATGGAAGAACACATGGCTCCTTTCGCCATAGCGTACTTCGTCATCTCGACTTTGGTCGCCATTCAACCGTTGTTCTGGTCTTTTCGCGGTGAGGAAGGTTTTGGGGAAAGGTTCAGAAACCACAATCTCGGACCTGTGCTGGGACCTGTGGTTACAGCGGTATTCGTGGCTGGGGGCTGCTTTTTGTCTCTGTATGTGCTTGTAATACTCGACAAGGATATGGATCGTGAAGGGCCTGTGGTGGCTGATGAAGCCTGCTCGGTGGTACATGTGGGCTTAAGCCCTTGGCGATATTACTTGGATATCGGAGACTTTGCACGGGCACTTCGGATTGCAAAGGTCTGGTTCAACGCGTAAGCGTCAGAAACCAACAGGTATTCAAGCAGGGTTTACCTGCGGGTAAGCAACGTCTATATGGAGGCTGAGCCGCAAAGTGTTTAGATAAGAACGGTATTTGTTAGTATTCAATTTTCTCACAGCGTTGTAGTAATTGCATCCTCGTTTGGTATTTGCAGTGATCTGCGTGATTGGCTTTGCCAGGACTGAGCTGGGCTCAGGATTTTCTCGGACTGTATCAGTGACTACTCGGAGTCGTAGGTGAGAAAGGAAACAGCGTGAGTCGATATTCGAATTGCCTACTAGGCTTTTTTGTCTTTTCCTTTCTTTTACGAGCGAAACTATAGCGCTACACGATTCCCGCCGTAGAACTACCCAATATCCTCCAACCAACCCAATTACTTGAGTAGCTTCCAAGACGCAGTCTCCGACCAAATTCGCGCATACCACTGATGCAGCTCCGTCGTGAACGGGGGCATGGGTCCCTTGATGCCAGCAACCTTGCCCTCGCTAGAGAACAAGACACTCTTGAGCCTCAACTCAACCTCCTCGTGCTGCTTATCAATGACAGCGCTGATCTGGAAGAGGCCATCGGAAGGGCGCAGGGGCTGGTTGCGCGGAGAATCACCGCAGCGGACGGTGATGGAGTTGGAAGTCTTCTCGACCACCTCAAAATGGTCGGTGATAATGGCTCCCTTGTCGTAGGTGCTTGTAGCGAGCTGCTCATTGTCCCAGAGCTGCTGGGCAGTCTCCTCACCTCTATACTTGAAGTCGAGGTATCTGCGCTGAAAAGCGTAGCCTGTAAACGGTGAGCGATGATATTGTCTCAATATGAGAGATTACTTACCCCAGCCACTCCAAACGCCTCGGCAGAACTCAAGAGCCAGGTCGCTTTCCCTCTGCAGAAGTTCTGGGCGGATCTTGCTCATTGGGATCCGCTTAATGCAAACATCCTGAGTCGCGGGGTTTCCATTGGGATTGGCCCTTCTGAAGAGTCGTGAGGACCAGATGGGATCATTGGCTGGAAGCGGGGAGATGACGGGGTTCTGCGAAGCGAGATACGCAGCGGCGGTCGAGGTGCCCAAAAGACCCGTGAAGATTGTTTTTCGTGCGATGGTAAAGACACCCATTGTGATTTATTTTTTACCGACTTGAAAATTCAAAGATGAAAGAGGTTGAGGCTCGTAAAGATAAGAACGCGTCGGCATTTTTCGGTCAAGTCACCGGTGCTATCAAGGATAAAAGTTGGTCCTCTCCACTTTTATGCGATAAATTGGGGCTGGGGCGCCACTTCCGCGTTTTAATTTGTGGCTGGGAATAGCATCAGAAAATGGCCTGATTAGCTCAACCTGACTATCAGGTTCTCAAATAATTTTCCTAGGTCGAACTAAATCTTCATCTCATGGAAGGCGAATAAGTCTCTTTGAGACTGTGACCTTTTCTTCTTCTTTTTTTCTACTTAGTAAATGAGCGTAACCATTAGCATATAAATCACCAAGGCTTAAATTCTGCAGCTGGGATTAATACGAAAAATCCTCTTTTTATTCGATTCTATTTGTCTAGCTGTCTTAAATTAACTACCTTCGTTACTCCCACTTGCCCTGCTCATCGAACTTGACCCGCTCTCCGCTGAGCAGTGCATGCTGAAGGGCACGACCAATGTTCATAACCTGCATTCCTCCTTCAATGGGCAATGGAACAGGCTTATCCTGGAGCACAGCCTCGGTAAACTCATTAGCTTCCAACGCAAACGCATCCTCAAATCGCTGCCAGTACTCAGGCTGGACCTCGTGTCGGATTCCTAGTCGATCGGCAAGGACCACGTTGTTGGCCTTGGGAACAACATTGACTGAGAGCTTGCCCGTCTTTCCAGTGATTTCGGTGCACACATCGTGTCCGTGGGCTTGAGTTCGAGAGCAGTAGAAGTAAGCAATCTTGCCGCCCCAGAATTCGACTACGCCAACAGCGTTGTCGACGTCGTTAAGTTCTTTCAGCTCAGGGTGGTGTTGGAGTGTACCAGCCGCCCAGCAGGCCTTAGGGATGGGGTTGCCGAGGTACCAAAGAGACAGATCGATATCGTGAATGGCGCAGTCGACAAAGATGCCGCCGTTTCGAGAAGCATATCGAACAAAGAAGCCTGTCTCGTCTAGAAGATCACAGGTGTTGGAGCGAACCATGAAAGGCTCGCCAATGGCCTTGTCGTTATAGATCTTGGAGGCGGCATCACGGTATGAAGCGTCAAAGCGACGGGAGAAGCCAGCCATGACCTTGAGGTGGGGATTCTTGGCAGCAGCATCCACAACAGTTTGGGCCTATCAAATAACCTGTCAGAATGAAACAGAAATAGGAAATCGCGGGACGAATCATACCTCGGCCATTTCAGTGCTCAGAGGCTTCTCGCAAAGAACGTGAAGTCCCTTGGCGATAGCAGATAGAGATTGGCTGGAGTGAACGTCGGTGCTGGTGGAGACCCAGACAGCCTGGAGTCCAGAGTGGTTGAGCATTTCATCGTAGTTGTCATAGACAGCAATACCAAAGTCCTTATAGTCGGCGTTGTTCTTCGCCCAATCAACTTCGTGCTGAAGAGAGCTGCAAACTGCAACGACTCGAGCACGAGGAACTCGGTACAGTAGAGTGTGAACATGTCGCTTGCCCTGGTGTGGTGTCAGTGAGAATGAACTCAAGATCATGGGTGAGAATTATTTACCATGCGGCCAAGGCCAACGACAGCGATGTTGAGTGGTTGGGTCATCGTGCTAGATGTATATAGAGAAGGGGATGTTGTGGTTTTCAAGAGAGGCTTGGTTGATTGAAGAAGCTGAAGATGATGTGGGTTTGTTGACGGGAGGAGTTTGAGTGCTTTATACCTTTTCCAATCCATTTGTTCTTTCCAAGTTTGTTCAGTTTCATGTAATATTCAGCCTGCGAACTATCTCCGAACATCTTGAGGTTTCAATATGCAGACTACTTCGCTGGGCGAGGCCAAGCATTACCTGTTTGGGTATTTGTCGGCGATAGGTTTCTCGCTACTCTTGCTTAGTTGGGCAGTAAGTCGGAGAAAGCTACCCAGCTAAGTCAGTTGGCTAGATGTAGCCAATCATCACTCTTCATTGTATACCTTGAATAAGAAGGAGCGAGCGGGGTCGCGCGCACTTACCATATTAGGCTCGTCAGAAGCCTCATGCGTAGAGTAAAATCGAGAGTATCTGCGTTGAAAGATCATCACTATTGACACTTTTGGATCACAAGATCAAAGCCCCGTTTCAAATCAGACGGTTTGCCTCTTTTTGTAAAATATTGCAATTCTGCACGAGTGTCTGACGCTTGGCGGGACTCATTTCACTAATGCCAACCTAACCACGGCATTCTTATCGCGGAAACCTATTTATACATAAGAACGGAATCCTCTCGTCTTGGGGGTATACTCTAACTCTAATTAATTATCACGGGTTACACCAGTGCTCTAAGAGCCTTCGGGACTGGCCATGCCTGGCAATCCTTGAACATCCTCACCGTGCTCTTCAAAGCCTCGCGCTCCCAGGGATCAGTAAAGTAGCTACTATACAGCTGAACAGCCAGAGCCGCATTCACAAGAGCGGGTTGCGTATCCGGATGTTGAACCGCGGAGCCACAGACTTCGAGCACTAACGTTCTCACCTCCCCTTCGGCCTTGCGATAGGCAGTGCGTACATCATCAGATCGTCTACTGCGAGTCAGCGATGAGGCATCCGTGGGACCAGCCGGGTTTCTTACGACAGAAAGGGCGACTCTGCAACCAGAATCATCTTTGCTATCATCATATGTTGCATGCTGGTGAGGGCAATCGGTGAAGCATACCACATAGTCGGGAACACTTCTCCTAAGACTCGGTCTGGTGGTCGAGATAGAATTGGAGCAAAACGGCCAACGACATATTGATCGAGGTATTCTTCCTGCTCTTTGAGTTTTTCTGGTATAAAATTATCAGCGTTCCGCTTCGTACGATCAAATGCGGCTGCACTCACGCCATCCACTCTCAGACTTATCCTCAAACAACCACTTCGTAACCTGACTGGTATGAAATATGAGTTTGTTCGCCGGCGATATGTCCGCCCACGCAGTTGGTGGCTCTACCACCTGGGGTGAGTATCCTCTCCGAAGCGCGTAGTACACTTCTTGTCTCAAGGCTATCCAGTAAGAAGCATTTAAAAGTTCCCTGTGATGGACCAAGTCATCTGATGTTAGACTCCGCAGGACAGCATTGAGAATTGCAAGGAAATTGACACCCTCGTCCGCTTGGGCGTCGACGGCTGCGTCTTCATGTTCTTCATCGTCTAGCTCCTCGAATTGTCGCAGGATTACCGCCGTTGTGACGATTAGTTCTCGAGTTTCTCCGTCTTGAGTTGTATGGAATTCTTTCAGGACGGGTATGCATTTGAGCATGTATTCGACTGCGGAGCCAGGGCTAAGATTAGGTAGAGGCTGGCCACGATATACCATTCCTTGGGGCGTTTTGTACTTTCCAACGCGACATATGCGGCGAGCTGATACTGCAAGAATAGCGTTGAGGAGTGGAGGGTATCGTCTAGCTCGTTCTGGGACAAGGAGCTGGTATCGCCGCTGAGGGTCTACCAGATCAAACTATCAAAGTAAGTAACACGATATCTTGTATGAGCTCGGTCAGGAACTCACCCAATGAGATAGCTCTTCGATGTAATACCGCAGGAGACAGGCTTCTTGGACGCCTTCCAATGGCAGATCTCTCTGTTGTGGTGGCTCGAGGCTGTGCAATAAACCACCCCAGGATGGTCCTCGTTGGGAAAGTACCAAAGTATTCTGAAGGTGTTGGTTTTGGAACGTCGGTAGAGTTGAGTGCCGGATTTGACCATCGCTCTGCGGTGACGGTGCCAGATTGTCCGATGCTGTTGGATGGAAGAGTGATGAACCGCTTAGAGGAGAGTCTCCTAATGCAAGAGGGTCACTTGACACGGTTAATGGTTGAGATATTACGCTGGAAATCGGGTTGGCCCTTAAATCACTAGAAACATTACTAGTGATTGTTGATGGCGATGGATCCGTATTGGGCTCATCCCTAAGAGCTATTCTTTGTGTAGCACGCCGAGGACCCGTTTGCAGGCGGACTATATCCAGGTTAGTCGACAGAAATCATGTGTTATATAGTCTTCCTACAACAGCACTTACACTCTTTGGCACTACTGTTGACCCAGCTCTGTGTCCCTGAAAACTGGGCATCGTACTTTGCTGAAGACCCATGCCTGAATTGCCGATTCCGACCTAATCGGACACATTCAAGCCCTTTGTTACGACAACGATGGCATTTGGGAGTGTCATCATCACCTATACAGTCGTGTCAAACAGTATAGTCAGCCATCCGTGCCCATCAATAGAAGCTATCAAGGTCTACGTACATTTTAGGTGCTTGCCTGTGGTGCTCAATCGCCATTAGTCATCTGACGCTATGCCACGGATTTCTATTTTGCCTACTTTTGCATTCTGAACATGGATTCTTTAGTAAGGGCATGCCTTAGTAGCTGGTGGCCGTTGGGTTGCTGGTGGTTAGTTAAGGCGTTATGGAAGAAAACAGCAAGAGTCGGCGATTGTGGAACTGTCTGACGTCGCTGAGGCCTGGCGCAGGGTTGGCGTCCTCGCTCGGCCGTACCTTCCCAAAATGGGTTAACTGAATTCTGAGATAGTCTACAGGGTAGGCAGCTCTTATCCAAGTATAATTACTATCATTAATGCATCAAACAAAAGATATAAATAGGATGGAGGATTGAGACTTAGATAGACTATAAGTTATTACTTAACTATTAGCTATTTAGCTATAGACTTCTCTAATAAGTGATTGCACAGTGCTCTTACATTTAACTCTATAGGTCACGCACTATTTCAAGGGATTTTTCGTCATGGTTGAAAACTGAAGAAGGCTCAGGATGTCCTGTATTTGCGCTATTTATCATTTAAACTTCTTTGAGCGAAAGCGAGACCTCTCACGATATCTTTGTCTGGGATTTTGGACTCTTCCGTTACCTCTCTTGCTGTCTCATCGACTGAAATATTCACAACTGACGATGCATCATCTGGTTATACTGGCTCGACGTGGACGATTGTCACTACTACCGATGTTTCTTGACTGAAACCGAGTCTACCTCAGGTGATTCTGCTATGAACGACACCACTAATACTGGTTCTACTTCAACTGAGACGTTTCTAAGTGATACTGCTATGTTCGTTACTCTCACGACTGACACTGCGACTAGCGACACTGCCACCGTCACAAGAACCACTACAACCGACATTACAGCTGATACAACCACAACGGACAGTGCCACCACCGAGACTGCCACTGTAACAGAAACCACAACTGGCACCACCACAACTGATGTTACGACTACCGACACTGCTACCACGTCTGAAACCACGACAACTACCGCACAGGTTGCCAGTCCAACGCCCGAGTTATGCGATAACCAAGGATTTGAGTGGGCATATTACGATAACCTAGGATACAATATAGGCACCACCTGAGTCTCCTATTCCTATAAGGCATCGAAAAACAAAGGGCCCGAAACTATTAACGTGGCCCCAAGCATCGGCGGACCCTTCTCGAATTATAATTTTGCGGCCAATTCCTTTCCGTATACTTCTTTGCCTTGAACCATCAAGCCTACCTTTACACCTCACAAGAGGTGAATGCTGTCATTCTGCCAGCTCTATTGGCCCACAGGTCTCCCGAACAAAGGCAACTATTGAATTGAGACAATTCTGGTCCATAGAA
Source organism: Fusarium sarcochroum (assembly GCA_013266185.1). Lineage (NCBI taxonomy): Eukaryota > Fungi > Ascomycota > Sordariomycetes > Hypocreales > Nectriaceae > Fusarium > Fusarium sarcochroum. The sequence continues at coordinate 29,484 of JABEXW010000918.1, forward strand.
ACTGGGCCTCGAATGGTCTAGTGAATGGTGTAATCGGACAATATTCTGTCTGTTTAGGGCCCTACACGGGTGGAGACGAACAAAGATATCTTACCAAGTCTGGTTTTTCGAATGGTATCAATAATGATACAACTGCTCAGTTCTTCTTCATGCTGTTAGAAGTATCTGAAATGAAACATTCAATCCATATACAGCACAATGCGAAGAGGCATAGCTTGGATGAAAGAACAGAAGGCGATTCACGATCCATCAGCGAAGAACTGCCAGGGATCTTGGACGGATTAATCCGGGGCGCGGCAAGGATATATGCAGCTAGATGAACGTGGCAAGCTACTAGAAAGCAACATGGTCTCAGAATAGACACTGCTGTGGCCTGGATCGGGACATCCCACTTTGACGTACATCTTGACAGGACCGTTGGTTTGGTCGACACTTGAGTAGCGGAGACGCCGACTCCGGGATACTGGGATGTTGCATGCAAGAGAGAGAGAGATGGATTTGATCCTAGTCGTAGCTAGTGGCAAGGATGGATGTAGTATGAGTTGAAAAAAATCTGGTTCGGATTGGGCTGACCATGGGCCCAGATTGGATGGGGATGGGATGAGCCGAGAGCAACCGTTTGATAATCAACTAACCTTGCTAAAAACTAACTAATTTAAGCAGAGATATTCATCATGGTTGATGATCAAGGTCTTCCGGTGTGCCTAGACGTCAAAGCTGTTGATTGAGGCAAATTTGGGATGTTCAGCTCTGGTTGGATTCGCCCCGGCTGCGAGTGGAAAGGTGTACAGCCCGTTGGATAGCACATTTGCAAACAAAAGAAACTTCATGAAGATCGAAGATTTCTATCATGCTTCCAGCTTGCCACTTCATCCGATAGACTTGATAACCATCTTACCTGACCCAGCAAGGATTTCCATCCATGTATTGCGCGATCAACACCTCCACGAGGTCTTCCTTGGCCCAAACCCAATTCAATGGAGGCGTTAAAACTTTAACCCAATAGTCAATAAGACATTATGAAGTCCAGCCATTGGTTTTGACAGAACGAGCGTTGAAAAGCCACTAGCCAAGACGGAGTGGCTGTCGTCATTCTGCGGCTTGCAGACGTAGTCCAACGAGGCGCGGTAGCGTTGGCGAACACCCCCACTCCGCAAAGACTAAGGGATGAGAGCGAACGTCTTGGCTTTCGTCTTGGCTTTTGAATAAGGTCACAGTAATGCCAATAAGACCCTGTAAACCCAATGCCTTGCAATGCCGGCTGCGGGCCCGGTAGCTCTCCCGCAGCCCCGGGTCTGAAATGCCTAGCCTAGAACTAGACCCGTTTGAGCCGTTTGCCAAGTCTAGACTATAAATTCGCTATCTAAACCTGTGATGTCGTTATCGCTATTTTTCGGCATCCCACTGTCTTTTCGCTTTTAGCCATGAGACAATCGCATCCTAGCTATGGCGAAACGTCGCCAGGGGGTATCTTACTGGTTGCCTGATGGGAGGTATTTCCTGAATGCGATGGTGTTGCAGCCAGATTCGGGAGAGGCGTCGAGAGAGGCAAGATGCGCTGTTTAAGGGTCGCATGAATCGATAGTCATTATTGAATTCGGCGAATCTGAATAGTGAGAAATGCGTGCTAACACTTCTAGGTCAGTTGTTTATGGATCTACACAGCTTTATTGCTTGAGATGGGAGATGTTCATGCTCAATGGCTTAACCAAGATCTAGATGTTCTCGCTCTCACATCGACTGGGGATCCACCATCTCACATGTGTCCTATGTCTCTCTTATGTTACACTGATACTATCACAGTCCAAGCTTAGATGAGAGGACCTGCCAAGAGCAACAAGCTACTGCGAGTAATACAGGCAATGGACTAGCCACCGATCCCTACCTCTCGCCACTAACACCGAACATCCCCGTTATCTCTGATCAACGTTAATCCCACCCACATCGTGCTGGGGTTCTCCGTGGGGCGATTTAAGCATACGGCCACGACGGTCAAGGGAGGTTAGTTTCTAAAGGGGCCGAGACTCTTGGGTAACGGCCAACCCGGCTCTTGGATCAGAAAAGTCAAAATGCTAGAGAATTGTGTCATTTGGAGCAAAGTTCGCGCACGCCAACTTAATTCCTGGGATATATATCTCATGTCGCGTCGCATGTTTCAAGGTTTTGCTAACAGCTTCTCAACAGCCAATTTTAGAGTTTCCGGATCAATCTTCAACCGCGTCCTGCCGGTTCCATCTCTGTTACGCGACAGTAACAATGGGTTTCTCTAGCCTTTTCGAAGGCTCCAAGACCACGGCGACCGTGTCGGCCGACATCGAAGCGAGCGACTCTGAGCCCTCTGTCATTCACGATGGTGGTCTTGCGTATACTCGTGTTAAGGGTGGCAATGGCTCCAAGCCTTCTTACCAGGAAGCTGTCGGTGCTCCTGTCGAATCGAAGTCGCCTCTTGGTTACAATGTTGGATGGATCACGGTTATCTTCCTCAATGTCAACATGATGATTGGAACGGGTATTTTCTCTACACGTATGTCTCTTGTCTATATGGTACGTGATTGGAATTTAGGCTGACATATCTGCAGCTGCGAGTATCCTCAACCGTGCTGGCTCTATTGGTCTGGCCCTCATCATCTGGCTTATCGGTTTCATCATGGCTGCTTCTGGTTTCAGTGTCTATCTGGAGCTTGCAAGCTACTTCCCCAACCGCAGTGGTTCCGAGGTCGTCTATCTCGAGCAGGCCTATCCCCGACCCAAGCACTTCTTCCCTGTTACCTTTGCTGTCCAATCCGTCATTCTCTCTTTCAGCAGCAGTAACGCTGTCGGTAAGTTGCACAACACTCGCTACAATTCCTTTTTCTAACATGGTTTAGTTCTCTCCAAGTACCTCTGGAGAATGACTGGCGACACCCCCACAGAGTGGCAGATGCGAGGCGTTGCCATTGCCGCTTACACTCTTGCCGTCATCTTTGTCATCGCTCACAACAAGTACTCGCTGTGGCTGGTCAACTTTATCGGTACCCTGAAGATTCTCACACTGGTTTTGTAAGTACCGCCACAGCATCACATCCGACTTCACAGCTAACGATGATACAGCATCAGCATTGCCGGTCTCGTCGTGCTTGGTGGTAACGTCGACCGTATTCCCGACCCTGGACAAAACTTCCGAAACGCTTTTGAAGGTACTGCACCCAACGGAAACGATTTGGCCAGTGCTCTCGTCAGCATCGTTTTCTCATACGCCGGATACTACAACGCCTTCAACGTCGTCAACGAGATTCAGAACCCGATCCCTACCCTCAAGCGAAACGGTACCATCTCTTTGACAGTTGTTGCTGTCCTGTACATGCTCTGCAATATCGCCTACTTCGCTGTCGTACCCAAGGAGGAGTTTGCCGAGGCTAGTGAGATTGCTGCGTCTATCTTCTTCTCTAAGCTCTTTGGAGGTAGCAAGTCTGCTGCCAACGTCCTCAACTTCCTCGTCCTGCTCAGTGCTTTCGGCAACCTTCTTGCTGTCTTGATCGGATCTGGACGTATGATTCGAGAAATTGGACGACAGGGAGTTCTGCCTTTTACCAACTTCTGGGTTTCTACCAAGCCATTCGGAACGCCACTCGGCCCTTATGCCGTCAAGTGGGTTTTGACTTTCATCATGATTGTTGCTCCTTCAGCTGGCGATGCTTTCACCTTTGGTAAGTACTTCTTTCGTGTCATGAATGAATATCAGTACTGACTTGTTACTTAGTTGTCAGCTTGGGAACGTACCCCGATGCCATGTTCAGATTCGCCATGGCTGCTGGTGTCTATGTCATTCGTCGCCGACGCACTAAGGCTGGTCTTGGTCGCTCTGACTTCAAGGCTTGGCATCCCGCTGTCATCTTCTACACCCTTATCCAGGTCTTTATCCTCGTCATGCCCTGGTACCCTCCCAAGGGTGGCCAATATGCCGGTGATGTTAGCTTCTGGTATGCTACATACTGTGTTGTCGGTATTGCCATGTAAGCACTCTCCTTTGCCTTGTTCAGTGATATCCTTACTAATAACCGTTTTTAGTGTCCTTGTGTGTGGTCTGTACTACGTCGTCTGGATGTACCTCCTGCCTAAGTGGAAGGGCTATGCTATTCGCACCGAGATCACCAATGTCGATGATAACGGAGCTAACACCCATCGATTGGTCAGAGTTCCCTACGCTGACGTTCCTCAATGGGATGAGGAGCACGATGAGGCCGGCAACCTTCGACAGAGGCCAACCGCTGTGGCTGTTAGCTCAGAGGGTTCTTTCAAGGCTTAGGTTCGATAGAGGATCGACCTGGGTAGTGTTTCTGGTGGATAGACACGAGACGCATGAGAATACAATGAATACCCAATATTCCCCAAAAGTTGTTACAAAGTCAATTAGAATTGCCATTAATTTTAAGACTGTCGTTCCCGTCTTTGCCTCTTACTGTTTATACACCTTTGAAGTTTGCTATAACTAGTCGATAACAAAGAATTCAGGCAGATGTTTGCAAGGCTATGGAAGTCGTGAGATGACTTGAATGCATTTATATGTCCAGAAGGATGTTTTAGGCCCATACTCAACTTCATTTCGCCTCTGAAAGATCCAGGCATTCACGCGATGACTTCCATGAATATATTCTAAGGTGACCTCAGCGATCTCCCTTGATGATCACTGCGGCCTGTTCTGCAAGTGCATAAGTGGCAACCTGGAGGTTGGCCGAAATAGTAACAGGGTATACAGATGTATCCACAACGCGCACACCAGCAACTCCTTTCACTCAGAGCTTTGTGTCAACTACCTTGCTTATAGCTGCCGTTCCAGAAGGATGGAAACATCCGCTGGTCATCATGTCAGCTTCCATCAAAGACATTTCATAACCTTTAAGTCGACTCACTTTGTGCTTCCTGGACTCAGGCATCTATCTCGTCGTCAGATGGCTTCACAGTGAGCGGCTTGTCATTGAGTTTTCCTGAGATGATCTCCTGACCAAAAACCGTTTTATTACTTGTCAGTAATCAAATCTCGTGGCGCAGACCTTCGCCGCAACACCTAGCGATCAACAACAGTGCCTAAAAGGTCAGCATCAATGCGCCAATAAAACCACGAGATCGACTGCCCAGCAAGAGTGTCAACACCATAACCGTAGAGCCATCAGTCGAGGCTTCCGAATACTGGACGGTGTGGGAAATGAAGGCGCGATCTTGCTTCAGCAGTGGGTGCTTGTTAAGATTTGGTGTAACGCCTTCATCTTCAGTAACAGCATCTGCAAGGCCCTTCTTGAGAACCGGAAGAGGCGTGATAAAGTTCATATCCAAGCCCAAATAATACTAGGGCTGCTTCCACAAGGTAACAAGAAGTGGGCAATCCCACAAGCCCTTTTTAACATGTGGCTGGTCTAGAACTATTGGGATGTTTTGCTTCTGGAGGGTTTCAGCTGGACCGATGCCGGAGAGTATGAGAATCTATGGCGTTCGGTATGCACCTACTGACAGAATCGTTTCTTTGCCATAAATCTTGGTTCCATTGGCAAGCTAAACACCCTTAACAACAATGCCACCTTTAGTATCGTTGGAAGTGATGATCTTGGAAACCAAAGTCTCAGTAAGAACAGTGATGCCATCAAGAGAGTATATAAGTGACGTCTGCTGACGGCGCACTCGGTCTCTGTTTTCTTGACTATCTGCAATTCCAATGGGTGAGCCAGCGTTCTCGTCCAATCTGAGGAGTTTCAAGATTCTCAACGTATCCTATGACTCCAAAAGCGGCTCGCGTAGGGGAAATGACCTCCTTGTCCGTTGGTTGAGTTTGATCACACAATATCTTGGCGATCGTTGGCATTAATTCCAGCCTCGATGAGAAGATCATTCAGAGAGCGATCTTTTTCCAGAAGGCGGTTTGACACTACAGATCCGACAAGACCAACCCCTACAATGAAATGATCCCACAGCATGTCTTTCAAGCTGTACGAGGAAGGACTTGTGAACAGTAGTGATGGAGGAAGGGTTTCAGACTGCCATGACTATTTCAACGAAGTATAGAAGAGGAGGTATTTGTTCGCCGGCCTGACTTTATGTTCTCTAGATTTATTAACCTATCTGCCATTTTCATTGATCTACGTAGGTTGGCAAGGGACCCCCGTTAGGGCCGCCGCGGATCCGGGATTGTGAGACGATCGGTCCCTTGAGGAGTACTTGACCCTATAAGGAGCGAATTTACAACTGGGCTTCTGTAGTGTCAGCTAGAAGGTTAATTCTTACCATTGTTCTGTTATAGAACCTGTTGGATTTATCGATAGAAATCGATACTTGTCAAGGGGGGCGCCTCAACCTGTATAACTTGATCTCGGACCTTTTGCACCCCGAGGGTTGTAGGTTCATATACGATTATGCACGACTTCCCTGCATATCACCAACAACCGGCTCCACAGGTCAGAGGAACATGCATTTGACGTTACAGAGTATGCTAAAGCCAACAAGGAAGAGGGTGTACCTGCTATCTATAGTCTTATACCCGAAACTTCTGGGGGCTCCAAGGGCTTGGCTACCTGGGTGCCGTGCTAGGCCCAATTAGATATTGGTGACAAGCAAAACGATCACCGAGTCATAAATATCGGATTTAATGTTCCATAATAACTCTATTCAGAATATTTTACTA
>JABEXW010000919.1:0-10981 GCA_013266185.1 Fusarium sarcochroum
GGTTAAAGGCAGGCCCTCATAATTTGAGGCCAAAGCAGCAACCAAGTAGTCACTTCGGATGCTACACTACGATATTGAATATTAAATTGTCATCTACGATCCACTGACAGCTTCAACCGGAAAACGGGCAACGACAGTATAAGTAAGCATACGCAGACGATCTACAACTACATGCGAAAGAAGAAACGACGGGGTAACCAAAGTAACTGTCGCCATTCATTACAAGGTTACTGAGTTTTCTATGCTCAAAATCCAGCGCACTCCGTGTCTTGTAAACTTTACCTGCATGGCTAAGTGCTAATCTGGTAGTTCTTCCAGTTTGAGTACTTGGTGCCACACCTGGGACAGTATCGGGATTGTGAGCCTGGGGTATCGAACTTGAAGTTCTGGCCGCAACTGGGGCAATGGTAGGTTTGTAACTCCCCATATGACCTGCCACATATGAAGGGAACAAGATCAGCGGCAAAGTCAGTAGTCGTCCTCAGTGCCTCACAAAACCCGTCGCGGCTAGTCAATTTGTCGAGATTCTCGTGTGTCGTTTCTACAATCAGGTCGCGAAGTCCCCTGTCTTCGGGTGGTGTAGTGGTATAGGCTACGGTGATAGCGACCGGGAAGTCATCCATCGTCCAGCCAGCAATTATTGCGGTGCCAAACTTGTTTTTAGCGTGCGACTTGAGTGCAGGTATGCCATATTTGTCTGCGATCTGATAGACCTGAGCGTCGAAGACCATTGCCGATACACCTGACCCATTGGTATAGTCGAAATAATACAAGAAATGAAGCATGGCCTCTACGACGTTGGCGTCGAAGTCCGCAATGTCGATGGCTCTTTCGGAACTCTCCTTGGACTTGTCAGCATAGCTCGGCCTCGGCAAAGCCTAACTCACTTTCCATGGGCCATCCAACTGTTTTGCAAAATATTGACAATGACACGACAAAATGAGCCTGTGGACTTTGAATTCTTGACCCTCGCATCGAATTACCGCATCGGAAAGAGCTTCGTTGTTGAAGTAGCTTGGTTGTTTATCAGTATAGCCTGCTGCAGGCCGATACAGCATAAGGTAGCATACCTCTTCAAAGATGCAGCAAAGTCATTGAAAGACTGTGAGTCCATCATCTAGCGTGAATCGAAGAATGCGTTTGAAAGCTAAAAGTGAATCGGTATTGTCTTCCTGACTCCGAGTTGGCGAAGCTTGTCGCTTCTTATATCGAGGGGCTCCCTGTTGGTCGGCCTCCCACAGGTGGAGAGGAAGACAGTGACATCACAACTCGGCCACGAGGCGGATTACTTATCCTTTCTCAGCTAGCTTCTTCTTGACAGAATGGTTTCGGGAAAATACTACCTAGGCGTTATTCTCTATGAAGAGTCGAGCCAGGGTAGTTCAACTTTTTCCCCACCGTAAAATTATTCTGAACGAGAATAGATACCAGACATGGTAGGGTCAGTATCAATTCAACATGACTACATTATCTGTCTGTCGGGAAATACCATCTCCCATGTCGAAACCTATCGCTTGTATACCCTGAGTTCAAAGTATCTGAATACTGGGAAGGTAACAATGGCAAACGCGCAACCCAACCACATTCCCAGATCCGCCAGAGAGGCTGCTTCAGATACAGGGCCAATATACCAAACTTGAGACATGCCAAGCACGGCGCCAACCCAGCCGAGAATAAAACTCGCAAAGGCAGCCAAGCCAACAGGGAGATAAGACTTGTCTTCCCAAGCAGTCCAATCGAAGCCTTTGCTACCACGGAAGATCAAATGTTCTTCCAACACGATGCAAATCATAAGCATAACCCAATAGCCCATTCTAAAAGACGGCAGTCAGTATATGAAGGTCGAGAACTACCTCTGGAAGGGGAGGGGAGACCACATACAGGGACACAAAGTTAAGGAAGACGGTCAAGAGGTTCTCCCGACCGGCCAATGCAAGGACCAAGGTAATCAGAGACATGATGGTGGACCAAGCCCATCGGGGCACAGCCTTGGTGTAACGCCCGAGAACCTGGCATCCAAGCGAAGCCGAGTACAATGACGGAGTACTGTTGGCAATGACACCTAGGGCTATGACAACTGAGCAGAAGCGCCCAAAGCCATGAAGCGGGTCATAGGCAGCGACAATGAGAGCACCAGTGCTAATGTTGTTGGCATCTGACCAAGCCTGGTTGTTGACAAGGCCAGTAGCAAGCCCGATAGCGATGAGGTAGACGAGGGTAAAAGACATGGTCAAACCAATAACAGTGAGCAGGAAAACTTTGACTCGAGAGGTGCGCTCAGGGTAGTAGACGTAGAAGTCAGAAGCGGCCGCTGCCCAGGAATTAGGGACATAGAAACAAAGGGAGAAGAAGGAGAGACGGTTCGCGGCCAGTGTTAAGCCAGAGACAGTAGGTTGGGCTGTGGCATCGAAAGAAGGTCCGGCGACGCCAATAAGAACAGCCAGAACAACGACTTGGGCAATCCAAGCGTATCTGAGTTGGTGTCAGTAAGGGTATATCTTTACAAGAAGCAGCACATACCGTTCATATGTATGAAAGATTCTCATGCCAAAGACAGCAACAATCCATGACACAATGGCGACAACTATAACACCCACCAAGATGGTCATGTTACCGCCGCTCACAGCTGACAAGACTTGTCCGCCAATAATGCAGTCAATCGTAGCGTATCCGACCATAAGAACAATATTGAGGAAAGTCGGGAGTTTGGAGGGCCAGTATCCCATAAAGTAACGTAAGACAACCTATGAGAACGGGTGTTAGTTAAAGTCTAGCCAAGACTTGGGATGGCTTATAATTACCATAGTTCGATTACCACTCTGCGGTCCCCATGTTGCCATGTAACCCGTCGAACAAGCGCCGAGAATGGTTCCAAACACAGCCAAGAGAGCACTATCCAGGAAGCCCAAGCCAAACACCATGGGCCCGAACAGGCCTGTGGCCAGGTTGTTGAGGGACAGATTGGCACTGAACCATAGCAGTGCAACCTGGAGGTCGGCAGCGTGGGATGGCGGTTGACGTTCTTCAGGCAGCACACGCTCAATACCTCTGGCCTCCAAGCCAGCGAGGTTCTCAATGCGGTTGTTCAGCTTCTGGAAAGAAGACAACGAGACGCTGGGCGGCCCTGACGCGTTGAAACTTCCATCGCCATCGAAGGTAGGAGAAGAGCTCACTGTCGCAGCCTTTTCGTGGACAGTTTCTGCCTCGTGAGTTGGTAAAGACATTATGGGTAGATAATAACGATGATGCAAGAGGGAATAAGCAAAGAGTTGGTAATTAAAAAAAGAAAAACATGTACACCAACGCACTGCAGCCCAGCTCTGTGCGCTTTTAAGGTTACTCACAGGATCTGAGACAAGCGATGGGCCTACCAGAGTTTTGTGCATCAGATCTTGTAGCAACGGCTAGAAGCTGAGAACGAGACCCCTGCTTGACCGTCGGTTCGCCTGAATAATCTGCGCGACAAATCATGCTTGCCACGGCTTACGCAGAACCGGCGACGCTACAACCCTCGTCTCTTAGAGCCGATTGACGGCAAAACTGATGCATGGCGTTCTTCCTTTCCGACTCCGCGCTGGCTGTGGCTTGCTTGCCCATGCCAGGATGCGGTGTTATCGGTGTCTAGATCCCTCTAGTCTTGGATGATCCATGCAAGACCTTTGGCGATGAAACCACCCTCAATCCCCACCGACTGCGCTAGAGCTACATAAAGTCTAGTCGAAAGGTCAGGGTCGGTTGGAGCGGGAGCTGAAAATACTACAGTACCAACACTACCGAACGGGTCAACGGGAGTCAGGGCAAAACCAGCATCTCCATTGCGGACACTAAGGGGATGTGCCGGCATTCTTCATCAAGCGTCTTGGCGGTTTGTGCACTTCACTTGAGTCTATACTCGAGTCCAACGACATTTTATTGTAGTATTTTGAATAGCGGTACATCTTTATCTCAACCCCCCAGCCCGATAGTCATTTGTTCTTTTATCTACACTTGTACACGCTTCTCCTATGTCTGTTTCGTACTGACTTCCACCTTGGTAACTACTGTTATGCGACCGCTAAGATTGCGTTCGTGTTGCGGCCCACTACTAACTATGGCCTCTGAGTGGTACGGCTGCTTCAGCAGCTCCGACCCACGTTGTTCTACAAGTTCGATCTGGCTTCCTTGATCGGGTGGCGTATCAGTCCGCATAGCATCTTCATCTTCCAACTTGGCCCATAGTGAGGGCTTACTGGATAACGGGTGAAGTCCTTGAGTCCGGCGACGTGCCGAATTTTCTGCGTACGATGAATTGCGGTACGAAGGGCTTGGATACGACGGATTCGATGAGTCGCCCTTGGATCCGATTGCAAGACGAAGAACGGGCCAACACAGGGGAAGGTTGCCGACCCAAAGTGCGACACCGCATTCAGCGACATACCAGTAAAGAAACACGTAAGAGTTCGGATTACTGAAGTTGTAGTATCGGTTAAGAACAGCAGCGAGGATCTGTAGATACGTCGGATGTTAGAAAAGATGGCCGAATTTTTAATGCTCTCACTTACGTTGAAGAGGCCTAGGCAAAAAACACAAACGAGTCCGAATTTTCTACTATTGTCAATTTTGGCTCAGCCAGAGATCCTCGAAGATGAACTTACCTCTTCCTTGGTAAATTGATCTTGACCACAATGGGTATAGGGACTAAGATCAACATGATGTCGCTAGCAATATTGCACGCCGTGGCGAAGATCATGTGGTTATAGTATGTGGCGCACTGCACTGGTAGTTGTTAGCAATGAGTACAATTTATCACAGAAAGAAACATACTCTTGCCAGAATCGACGGGTACTGCCCAGTACTCGGGCGTGGGGCTACACCAATGAAATGCAAACATAAGAGTAACGAGAATATAAGTCATAGCACAGAAGCCTGCGACGGCTCTGACGGCCCATCGTTGCTTGACAGAAGTCCCTTGGGTCAATCGAGCGTAGAGAAATAAGAGGCAAGCTTTGATAGTCCAAGTGGTCGTGAGGGTGAATATCTCGAGGACAAAGGTCATTTTACTTCCAAAAATCGCTTGTTGTCGTTCTTCGGGCGTGAGCTTCATTGCAACATCTTCCGGCATGTAATTGCTGCCATTTTTGGCAACCTCATTGATCGATACTACAACGCCAGTGAAATTTACCTATAGATGAAGTCAGTATGGTTAACTTGGGAGTAAAGTCAAGGTGATGCGTACGAGGGCAAAGACCATGAGATAATCTTCAATGGCAAGGCGACCCCATTTTCCAAGTTTCATGCGGCGGGATATGCTGTGAAAAGGGACGTCAACGAATGTCCACCAAGCGAAAAGCTCAAATATTGTCGGGCATTGGGATACTTACAGCCGGCAAACGACTACAAAAACACCCAATACCCAGAGTACCCAGGACTCGACCAAAAGTGATTGCAGAAACTCCATGACAAAAGAACGGTTTGCATGTTGATCCAAAGGTGAATGCAGCTTTCTAAAGAAGGGCTTAAAGGCGCTTCAAATTAAACCTACCATCCCTGCTCTCTTTGTTATTAGAGCTTAATATGAAACCATGCTTTCAAAGAACAGCCATTAGCACGGGTGAAGAATCGGCCTTCAGCTTAGGAGAAAGCAGGCCTATCCCCGAGCATCAAATTTTAGCATGAAGCAATTGACCTCATAATCTCCAAGCGCGTCAGCCTGTTCTGGTGTGATGAAGATTTCCAGCATGTCACTCGGGACAAGACGAGCTAACACGCGGCTATGAAAGGATGCATCCTTAGTCTATCCCCCTGCATGATGGCTTGATGTCGAGACTAGAGTTTGTTCTCGTGTCGCAGACCGGAGTGTCAAGGGCAGGGACAGGGTGAAGGAAGCCAACGTGAGCCGAGAACTTGGAAAAGATCCAATCGCATTTCTTGACGGGCGGCGGTCGAACGGCCCGCCTCCGGCCCTTGTTTTACGTGGGGGAACCCGGCTGGGCAAAAGCTTAGGTTCCAATCGTCATACGAGCGGCTGAGATGATCTGCGCTATATGGGTCTAGATCTCGAGAAGAGGGGTCTTTACCGTCCTTGTTATTCATTGCCGCCCGCCCTTCATGACTTTAATGTGCTCGTGGTGGATTGTGTGACAATTTGAGCATGATGCTTCTATGCCTCGCCTTTTGATCCACTCGTCTCTGTTTCATGAGATCACTCATTCTTCTTGAGCCCTTTGCTTCTCCGATGCCGCTGTTTAGAGTACTGATCAAGTCCAAGTCGTCGCTAACTCTGCTGCTTTATGCAAGTATCGACTGTGCTATTGTTGACCAGACCTTGGCCATTCTGCCCCCCCAATGTGGCCAATCACCTGCCCATCTGGGACAAGGGCAGCACCACCAAATTGTTCCATCAGGGGACTCGTAACTGCAGAAGAAAGCCACGCCGAATCCTTAGACCAGTCAAGTGCTAACCAATCTCGGTGACATATCTTTATTGGATCTGGTGTTATCTCTGCAATGAGATAACTGAGCTATTACCGTGAGGAGACGCAATACTCTGACACCACACTGTGGCCCGTCTATTGCACGATTGGTCAATCAAGCAATGCCGGCGTTTTCTTAAAGTTCTTTTCTTTTTTTCCACAGTGGCTGTCAACACCATTTTTCCGGCACCACCCTCACAATACGCTATAACTGCTTGCGCATCACCACGCATACCTACTAACTATACAAACGGCTGACACAGACTGGTCATCATGGCAAGCACTCAGTCAATTCGCACTATCGAAGAATTCAACCAGCTCAATTTTGACTTCATTGTCATAGGAGGTGGCACAGCCGGCCTAGCAGTCGCCGCTCGCCTAGCCGAAGCCGACGCCTCATATACTATTGGCGTTATTGAAGCAGGAGGCGTTGTTCAAGATGACCCAGACGTTGACATTCCCGGAAACTACGGGCGCTCACTTGGGGGCTGCTACGATTGGCATCTTGAGACGGTGCCTCAACAGGGTCTTGGGGGTCGGACTCTGCCATGGCCTCGCGGGAAGGTTCTTGGAGGGACCAGCGCCTTGAACTACATGGCGTGGAATCGCGCTAGCAAGGATGATTACGATTCTTGGGAGGCTTTGGGAAATTCTGGCTGGGGTTGGGAAGGGCTGTTGTGAGTATCTTGTCCAGGCCATCGGGTGCAAAGCAAAGCTGACCATTTCCCCTCACTGACGTGCAGGCCATTCTTCAAACGATCTGAGACATTCCATCCACCCAGTAAAGACTTGCAAACCCGACACGACGTTTCTCACGACGTGGAAACTTTTGGAAAGAATGGTCCTATTCACATTTCGTATCCTACCGATTACTCGCCATCGCATCAACTCTGGCATCGCACCCTCAACGCTCTTGGTGTGCAAACTAACCCGTCCCACGTCGGAGGCTCAAACGTTGGCGTCTGGACTTGCGTGAATGCCGTTGAACCTAGCTCCGCTAGACGATCCTATTCGACCGACTACTGTTCAGTGGGATCAGGCAACCTGCACATCCTTACCGACGCTACGGTCAGCGAGATCCTCATCGACCACCACAAAACGGCTACCGGGGTTAGTTACTCCTACCAGGGCATTGGATATACGGTTTCGGTCTCGCGTGAGATTATCCTGTCGGCCGGTAGCGTCAAATCGCCACAGATTCTAGAACTCTCGGGCATTGGTAATCCAAAGATCCTTGACCAGGCTGGTGTGCCTGTCAAGGTCAACAGCCCCCATGTAGGGGAGAATCTACAGGAGCATATCAGTATGTGGACATTTACCTCTGGTCTGGTCAGACTTTGTTTGTTAACGTTGAAATACCAGTGCTCGCTGCGATTTTTGAAGTTGATCCTTCTCTCGGTAATCGTGATGATATACAAAAAGATGAGCAACTTGCGGCCGCGGCGCGTGAACAATACACACGAACGGCGGATGGACCTCTCACGGTGTTACCCGTATCCCTCTGCTACGTTCCTTTAGCGCACTTTGTTCCAAGCAGGTCTCTTGCTTCTCTCCACGCCGAGGTAGATAAGTTGTCTGTTTTTGACCCGGATAAGCAGGGAATTCTTAAACAGCGACTTGACGGAAAGTCCAACCTCGGCCAGATCGAATACATCTTTGATCTGGGTAACTGGAACCCCTACTTCAAGGGTGAGGAAGGTAAAAAATATGGAACTATGCTACAGATACTCCAATATCCTTTCACCGTTGGTTCCATCCACATACGTCCCTCCAGCGATGCGTCCGTCCCAGCAGAGCAAGCGCCTGATATTGATCCACGATACTACCAAGGCGCACACGGAAACCTTGATATGGAGGTGATGAAGCAATGTTTGCAGTTCGTCGACAAGATTGTGCATACGGAACCTCTATCCCAGATCATACGAGCCCCTGCCTCCCCTTCAGCTGCCACTATCAAGGACGATAAAAGACTCGGCGAATGGATCACGCAAAACACTATCACTGACTGGCATCCTGTGGGAACGTGCGCTATGGGTGGTCATGGTGGTATCAAGGGAGGAGTTGTTGATGAGAGATTGCGCGTCTACGGGGTTAAAGGCTTGAGAGTGATTGATGCGAGCATCATGCCTTTACAGATCAGTGCACATATACAGGCGACGGTATATGCTATCGCCGAGAAGGGTGCCCACATGATCATCGAGGACGCGAGGGATACAGACCAGGCAAGCGAAGCTTTCTCGAGAGAGCAAGCTAGGTTATGAGGTGGCAGATAGTCGAAAGAGCTTGAGTCTTGTGTCACAACGATCCTAGCAATATATCAAAGCCTCACTTATCCTAAGAGCGAAGTGTGTTCCAACAGAAGTGTAAGCGTTGGTTATAACACAGCTAAATATAACTCACAAGCTTGGTTCTTACTCCCACCCTGGCTAGGTGCGAGCTTCCAAGATTGGGGGATAATCGCAAACGTGTCTCGTCGAAAGCTATTCTATATGTCTATATTTCTTAGGGGGGCCGAGCACTTATCGGTATTAAAAGGTAGCCTTTCTGTAGTTTTATAACTCTTCTCGGGGACAGATGCAACCACAGTTAGTAGTTGCGGAGCCACGCTCGAACTACCGCACCGATAGCTTCTGGCTGGTGATGGGCCGACAGATGCCCGGCTTCGTCCACAGCGAAAAAGCTCAACCGAGCATTTCCTTTGTAAAAGCCTCCCCTCTTGACATTCCAGCCGTCAAAATCCGAGGTTAACTCTCCATCTTTGAAGTGCCATGTCTTGTAGTTCAACCTTCGGTAATGAGCCTGCCCTTTCCATGGTTGCTCGTCTAACATACGCATTTGTCCCGGAGTGTTGCTGTAGACGGTCAGTCGTCGGTCTCTTCACACTATTTTGTGGAATGAGCTTACATGATGATATCATTGTTGCCGTTGATAAAGAGAACTTGTATGTCTGTGTTGTCGAGGATCCAAGTCAATTCTCGGGTCACGGGCAGGTGGATGTTCTCAGCCTCGTCCCAACGTTCGCTGGTATCAAAGTCAATAAGATCAAAAGGGAAATGATGGAAACCAAGCTGCTCTTGAACCCAGCGACGATTCAGGAACCTCCAAGTAGGGCCGTAAACAAGATTGGAACATAGTGGAGGTATCTCGCACGGGTGTCGGTCTATGTCATGCATGTTAGTCTGCGGTCTAGACACGTAGCGTAACGAAAGGAAACGACCACAAGAAATGAAGGGAGAGGGAGTATACTGACCATCATAAGGATCCCAGCCTCCTGGTTGCACTCCATCCATAAAGTACTCGCCAATAGTCTCCTCGCAGACTTCATTTGCTGCGCGGCAGGTGGGGATATCATATGAGTCCCGGCATCGAACTGCCATCTTTTCGCACTCGGGAATTGCAGCAGCCATGTTGGAGCATGCAGTCTCGTTCATCAATGGCGCTTTGCGGCCATCAGCAGCCCAGTCTGTGCAAAAGAAGTCATAGTAGCCGGTGAATTGACGTGTTGCATCGATGTATCCGTCAACAATGATTGCAGACGAGATATTGATGCGAGGTTCAATACCGTTCATGGCATTCTCCCGTTCGTGTGCGACGATGTACTGCGTGTAACCTGTGACGTAATGGCCGCCCATTGACTCGCCAGTAATATGCCATGGTCGACCAGCAAGCTCAGGGAAGACGTCGTGGGATAGAGTGGAAAGAAAAGAGTAGACATCTTGGGCTCCTTGTTGGAGGCTGACGGCGATGTCGTCGCGATCTGTGATTTCTGAGAAACCAACGCCTACAGGCTGACTGCAAAGGAGTAAGTCAATTTGAGCTGGTGCTATGTCCTAGCAGTACTCACTCGATATAAACAATATTAGCACGATCGATCCAAGAGTAATCGAGACGCGTCGTGGAATTTCCATCGGCATTTACGATACAAGGACCGCTGCCCATGAACAGGCCCATCTCTCCGGCTGCGCCAGGTCCGCTAATCAAGGCCACTTGCGTTAGCTAGGCTTGGTTTGTCGAATCGATACTGACTTACCCGCTCATCCATAATAATAACGGATCTGTTTCAGGTCTATGACGGCTTTCAAAGTACCCTGACACGATTAGTCTGTCGGTGCTACAGAGCTCACCAATGGGTACGTACAGAAGAACATTGACTTGTCCGCCGTAACATTGACGGTACCTGTCCATTGCCGAGAGCCAGCATCGCAAACATCAGATGACTGCTCGCGTACAGTGAAGGAAGGCTTGAAAAGTCTCCCCTCATCTGTCAGTGGCTTCTGTTCCTGGCCAACAACATGACCGACGACTGCAGCCAGGAGTAGCGCTGCAAATCTGCAAAGCCACATTGTGAGTGTCGACGTTCAAGGTGCAAAACTGATGCGTCCACTGAGGGAATTACTAATGCGCTGTCCAATCAAACACAAGTGTCGAGTCTTGTGGGGTGATGGCCTGAGGACTGCATACCCTAGACTTGCAATATTTATTTATTTCTTTAGCTTGTAAAAAGAAAGTGTATCTTATAAGCGTCTTAC
>JABEXW010000921.1:0-28125 GCA_013266185.1 Fusarium sarcochroum
ATATTTCATAATAAAATATAAAATAAAATAGATTTTATAGACTGTGTAAGTAAGAGTTATATTTTAATATAGTTATTAGATAGATGTATCGAGATATTACTGAAATTTAGGTAAGTTTATGTGATCTCAACACGATATAGGTAAAACGCCAACAATCTTTCGGAGGGTTGATTGTATGAATAAGGGTACATTCATGGGCCTGGCTACATGTTAGCGACAGTATACTAAAGGTGTCTCCCAAGATGTGTTTCTTCGTGTTTGTAGCTATCTGGCAAGTATAGAAAAAGAATCATGTTTAACAAGCATGCAATCAATTTACGGAGTACGGATGCTATCTGAGACTTTAAAAAGTCTGGTGGCTGGGAGACCAACAAGTGTTGACATCATGACTTTGTAGCCGGAGCAAACACTTCAAGGATGCGACTAAAAACTCTGAGATGAATCAAATTTCACCTAATAACGATAAATCACCTTACATCTACGAAATGGGTAAACCTCGTGTGATCTACTGGTTTCGTACGGATCTTCGACTTCACGATTCACCAGCACTGAAGGCTGCTCTAGACCTTGACCCGGCTGTACTTTGGCCCATCTTTACGTGGGATCCGCACTACGTCTATCGCGCTAGAGGAGGTCTGAATAGATGGCAATTTCTGTAAGTGGTCAACAGTCACACTTTGGGACGTTGTTCTGACTCTACGCAGTCTTGATTGTCAGAATGACCTCTCCAAGTCCATCGCGAAGGTGAACCCCAAGTCAAAACTCTTTGTTCTAAGAGAAGCACCACAAAGCCTGTTTCCAAAACTCTTCAAGGCATGGAAGGTCACCCATCTTGTTTTTGAGAAGGATACCGACAGTTATGGTCGTGAGCGAGACAACGTCGTCGCCCAAGCAGCCAAGGATGCAGGTGTCGAGGTCATCATTCGCTCAGGGAGGACGCTGTGGGATAGCGATCAGATAGTTGAGAAGCATGGTGGGAAGCCCACAATGTCCATTAATCAACTTCAAACCGCAGGAAGCAAACTCGGCGAGGTCCGAAAACCGATACCTCCTCCCAAGCATCTCCCGGATCCTGGGGACATGCCTGTCAAATTTGACCAAGATCAGCCAGAGACTAAACCAGATTTCAACTCGGAATATAGGACAGACAAAGACAAAGCGTACAGCAAGATAGCAGGCCCCAATGGCGATTTCGCCATCGAGACGATGGAAGAACTCGGGTTTCCACCTGCAACCACTCCTCATCGCGGAGGAGAAACGCTTGCTTTGAAGGCGCTCGAAAAGCTCATTGCAGACAAGAAATATACCGCTACTTTCCAGAAACCCAAGACAAGCCCGGCCCAGTTCGAGCCACAAGCCACCACACTCCTGTCTCCCTTTCTGCACTTTGGCGCACTTTCTGTACGAGAGTTTTACTGGCGTGCCCGGGAGGTCGTGGATTCATATGGAAAGGATGCTTCATCGCCTCCTGAAAGTCTCATCGGCCAACTTCTCTTCAGAGACATGTATTTCGCTGCCCAGGCTGCCTTGGGCTATGTCTTCACGCAGACGGCAAACAATCCGTACTGCCGCTTTATACCCTGGCACTTGCCCTCTAAGAGGCATCCAGAAACAGGACTCATTACGGGAGAGCATCATATAGACTCTGAAGAGGCAGAGATCTGGTTCCAGAGATGGAGGGCTGGAATCACTGGGTTCCCTTGGATCGATGCTCTGATGCGCCAACTGAAAGACGAAGGATGGATTCACCATCTTGGACGTCATGCAGTCGCTTGCTTTCTCACAAGGGGCGGGTGCTATGTCGATTGGGAACGAGGTTGTGAAGTGTTTGAAGAGTGGCTCATTGACCACGAACCGGCTTGCAACGCGGGCAACTGGCAGTGGCTGTCCTGCACAGCGTTCTTTTCTCAGTATTTCCGCTGCTACAGCCCGATTGCTTTCGGCCAGAAATGGGACAAGGATGGGAAATTCATCCGCCGATATGTGCCCGAGTTGAAGAATATGGACTCTAAGTACATATACGAGCCATGGAAAGCACCTCTCCCAGACCAGAAGAAAGCAGGCGTCCGCGTGAAGGGAGACGGACTAAACAATGTTGAGGAGGGCACATATCCAAAGCCAATGTTTGACTTTGCTAAGAGACGTGATGTTTGCATCTCTGCCATGAAGACTGCATACGAGGTTGGACTTCATGGGAACGATGGCCAGGCTCTCGACGGCACTTGGCGCAAGCTTTTCCCTACTGATCGTGGGGAAATTCAGGGCGACATCGAGAGTGACGATGGAGAACATGCCGATGACGCAGATGATGGAAAGGATCCGGCCGATAACGAGGCACAAGAGGAAGGGGAAGGCATAGCTTCCGTTGAGAATGTATATGGAGCAGCTAAAGGTAAGCGAACTGCTAGACTGCATAGCACTGAGAAGTCTACAAAGAAGCAAAAGACGTAACCATAAGGACTCCGATTATTGAGAGACATCTGTTAATACAAGACTTGTTATGGCACAAGCCTCCTACCCATACTACTTAGCCGCAAATCACACATTGGCATATTAGAACATCACACTCGGCTCTGCCAATCTTAACCACTCCATCGCCCAGAGTTGGTGGTTCTTCCTCGACTCGTCATCGGTCGCCTGTGCCTCTTTCTCAAGCTCCAACTCAGCAAGCTGATTGAACATATCCTGTCTTCCGCCGGTGGCAGCTGAATACATCCGTTGTCGTGCCTCATCGGGGTTAGTTTTACGGAGCATCTGTGCAAGCTCAGCATCCGCGTCTGAGATTCTTGCATTCTCCACCGCCTCAAAAAGCTGCCTTGCTTCAGCAGACCTGCCAAGCTTGAGGTACGATTTTCCGAGGCATATCTTACAATCATCTCTCCATTCAAAGTCGGAATCGTTGAGGCTAAGAGCCGGCTTCAGTATCTTCACAGCAGCTTCATACTGGCCTATCTGAAGAAAATTCTCACCCTCGGCGGTAAGGGCATTTTGGTCTTTACCTTCAGCTACAACCTGTCTGAAGCGATTCTCAACTCGTTTTAGGCGTTGCGACTTCCCCCAACCCCCGGATATCATGAGACACCTTGCCAGCGAGAGGGTGGATACGTGATGCCCTGCCTCTGACGCGGATGCCCACATTGCGATTGAGAATGCATGTGCAGCTGCTGAATGTCGAGCCAACCACAGTACACATGCCATCTCGTGTAGAACCTTGAGCGGGATATCGTTCTCTGAGTAGGGTTTGTCAGTGTGTCCGCGCAGCCTCCAACGTCTTCAAACTCACCTCCGGAGAGCTTGGCATTGTAAGGATCTGCTCCGTTTTTGATGGCATTTGCAAATTTCAATGCATACTGATGATATTCTTCTGGCTTGAGCTCATCGAGGAAGCCTCCCAATCCTCGAATAGTCTCCTCAAATATTCCGGCTGTGATCTGGTTGATATCAAACATATCAGGCCGAGATTCGACTTTTGGCGCTCGCGGAGGCGGCCGCAAAGGTGCCCTTGGGCCTCGAGACACAGCATATGTGCGAGTCTGGTACCATTGGGGGTTGACTGTTCCGCTACTGTTCATGATATGTACGGTACGCGGTTGTGTTATTCTCGCGAATGATGATGCTGAACCAATGCGTAATGATTGGTAAATGCTGTGCGATTTCGAATGGCGGGATATTAACGCCATATTCAATGTCTGGTGTCGTGCCCAAGTTTGACTAGATAAGATACCTTGTTTCTCAGTTTAACTGAGGAGCTGAAGATAGGCCCATTTGAGGTCGCTGGTGGAAAGTCTAGATGTACGGGCCAGCCACAATTATTGGAGCCACAGCCACAGCCACCGAATTCGAACCAATCACAGGCTCTACCTCCTAGCCGTGAATATAGCAAGGCGAAACCCCATTTGAGACTGAATTTTCATCATTGATGAAAATAACTTTAACAACTATTCACATCCAAGTTCAGCTCTCGTAGCTACGTCATTTCTTTGCACATGAGACTGCGAGCTCGGGCTTAGACACTCTCTTTCTTCTTCATACTTCTAAATTCTACGTCCGAAGAGCATCGCCATTTGAAACTGTTTTTGGTTGGCTTATCCTTCAGCAAACTCCCCAAAGGTTGCTTATCAGCTAGCAATACTCAGCAATGGCACCGGCAAAAACGCGCAAGAGAAAATCCGACCAGGGTAGACCAGCAGAACTTCCCGTTGAATCATCAGCATCAGAAGAGCAACGTAAGCTCCCCGTGAGAGCCAAGGATGGTGACTCTAGCGACAGTGCGAAGCCAACTTCGGCGCAAGGAAAGGGCACGATGGTAGTTTTTGGTGATGACGACGATCAGAACACGGCGCCTGTTATTTCAGCGCCTTCAAAAGCCGCTGTGCCAGTGCCTGAGAAGGAGGAAGACGATGAGGACAGCGATGATGAGGCGCCTGAAGCAGTATCAACTTCGAAGGTGGCGTCTGACATGAAGAAGTCCAGCCAAGCGGCTCAGAAAGCAGCTAAAGAGTTCGTTTCATGTGTCTTATTTTTAATGTTCGATGTTATTGTTAACACATCATCAGGCAAGCCGCTGCGCAGAAGCGTAAGCGCCAGGAAAGGGACAATCTCTTCAAGCAACAAGCTGAAGAGCGCAAGAAGCTGGAGGAAGAAGCAAAGGCCAAGGAAGAGACCTCCGCTGAGAACGACGAGCCTGCTGAGTCGCTCATTCAACAAAGACAGACAGAGAAAGCGCCCAACCTGCTGCCTGCCGAGTTTTTGACGGATTCATCGAGTGAGGACGAGGGAGGTGAGGATGAAGATGGGGCAGAGGAACGGCCAAGGAAACGCCGTGTCGCCGCTGTGGAAAGAAGCCTTGCACGTCAAGACCGGGGGCCAAGGGATGAGCGTATTGGCTCGACAGTATACCGCGTGGCGAGGAAGTCGGATGAGAGGATGACACCTAAGCTCAAGAAGCACGCAAAGAGTTCCAAGGATCTTCTCTTGAAGAGAAATCGTGGCGCTATAAAGCAACGCTCTGGCTTCTTTGTTAAGTAGACGGATGTTCGAGTGTTGGCGTTTTGTTAATATCAGTTTTTGATACCATAACTACATGTTGTAATACCTGTTGACAACGCTTTGCCCTCTTCTATGGATCGATCCGGTGGCATAACTACTTAACTCCATGCATGACGTACAAATCTGCGTAGGTATGGACATATGGAACTTATATGCCAGGTCAGAAGTTGATTACATCATTTGTATCTGGGGCGACGGGCTTTGGTCAGTCGGATATTTGAGATTATGAGAATGATATCCTGGAGAGCCAATTCTTAACTACCCTGCTATCCAGATCATATCTGACAGTTTCTGTAACATTCAGTTGAACTACTTAACTTACGAGAGTTTGGTCTACCTCACAAACGTACCCTGTACCTTGATCATATAGCGAGAAAAGGACACGGCAGAACGACACTAAGGCCACATAGAGCCCATATCGTTCATCACGGCTCGACATCTGATCACTTGTTGGTACGTTCGCCGATGCAGATGTTTGTTCCTACGCATACAGTCCTCCCGGCTACGCCGAGTTTTTCGATGTCTGCTGGTGGGAACGGGCGAAAATACCGGCAACCGTTGATTATTATACAGCGCCCCTTTCGTGTTCAGTATTCTGATCAGCAAGCGGATCACGGATACGCGAAATATGCGATGATCTTGGTAAAGAGATCCATCTCTCCAATACTACATAGCCATCAACAAGGAGGCTTTACGGGCGGCCGCGATTCAGAGTCTGGGCCAGCCTTATCGCAACGAAATCAAAGGATTGACCGAACTCAAAAACCAGAGTGAGTCAAAACTGTCATTGGAAACCTTCAGCCTAGCCCGGCCTGCCATCTAGACCCGGATATGGCCTGCAGCTCAGACATTGAAGGAAGCAAAGCATTCGATCAACTGCTAATGCATTGACTCCCCGCGTCAGAGTGGATTCCTTCAGTGGGAACGCCATTTCCGACCGAGACGCTTGAGACACTTTGTTTAGAGGCCCTGGTCCTTGTCTGGTCTCTAGACTTGGGAGACGGCTTCCAAGTAGCGGCCCTTGCCGGGGAAGAAGGGATGAAACGTTAAAAGTTAGAAACATATGGAAAGGAAGCCTCAGGTTTCAATAGGGAATGATTGGAGCTAAGGACGTGTTCGATACTACATGAAGTGTGATTTGCTTGCTTTAGAGTTGGATGATATGGCATCATATACATAGTCACAGAAAGGCCTCGCCTGCAAGCTGTAGGCGCTCCGGCCACTCATTATTCAAAGGTAGCCAAGCGGTACGTGCGGGCAGTACTGTAGTATAGAAGAACATCTGATGGGTCCGTATTCAATAGTTTCGAGGACCCTGCTGTGATAATATAATAAGCCACATATAGCCTCTGCGGCACTGCTAATCCTAACTCTCTTAGGAGACGAAGCGACGTTGACGATGGCAATACAACATAGAACATTGATTCTTCGCTTACGTAGCCAGTCAAGCCAGTGAAAACAATATGGAACATCTGGAGCATAGCCCTTTTCCACCCGGAACATCATTAATATATTCGAGTTTTACCCACAGGCCCTGTCAATTGCGTTGAACTTTTCGTGCAGTGCATGAAATCAGGATCATTAATAGCCAACCCGAATTGCCGTCAACAATCGAGATTGATTTTCCCGTCCTCTGAAGTGTCTGTGTAACAATGCTGATTTCGGGAGATCGACATATGCTATTTTGGCCCTGACTCATGGCTTACATTTCAAAATACTCCATTCGTGTTCTTCGCTTGTACTTGTAGTCGGTACAAATGAAGCCAGCAAACGTCTTGGCCACTCGGAAGCTCAGCTGGTCTCTACGGTACTAGATTGTTTCTAGAATAACCCCTGGCAGGGAGCACAGCATTCATTTAGCCACGTGGGAGAAACGTGACAGCAACTGTCAGTAGGGAGTACAACGCTAGAAACGAAGTGGCTAGAGAATATTGGTTGACCACATAATGACGTTCAGTTACTACGGCCAACGGAGACTGGCAGCCGGTAGATGCTGACCATGATCTTTGAGCTAAAACTGCAGAAGCAGCAGAGCAACAAGTCAAGGCATCAGCAAAACCACGGCCAGGCACTTCTGCGGAGGAGTCGTCATGTTGCTAATTGTGGCCTTCTAGACCTGGCCATGCAGAGGAATAGACTGTATTCTGCACGACGGCAAGAGTAAAGGCGACCCGCGAGTCGATATGAGTGGGAAAATGGGGTCTGGCAGGCTCAAGAAAGAGCTGAAGCGGCAGGGCCGCCGATACACGATTTGCTCCCTTTCGCAGTTACGGAGACACTTCAAGCCACCCAGAAACCGGCAGGCCACTACAGGCATAGATGAAGGGTCCGTGCCATCTAATCCTAAGCAAAAAGGAACTGGTGTGGTTAGGGTCACGAGTCGTCCGAACAATCTGAGAGGGTTGCGTGGCGTCTAAGTTTGCCCAGACTAGGTGACTGTTTCTCGAAAAGATGAAGTTTGCAAAGGGGTCCTGTGAACACTGTAAGTAAGTTTGTGATGACAGCCCTGTTATCAATTCGATGGCCCATGGAAGCCCGTGTGTTCCTGACATCGGGTAAGGCGAGTGCAATGTTAAACGATGAGTTATTATTTATGCCAGATGCTGGGCTAGCATGGTTCACCCAGCTTGAGGGTAGCTCTGCCTGCGCTCGGACGGGCCGTTGACAACTTCTTATGCGTGCATGCCTTATTGCAGAACATCTGTAGAATGTGCAGGACTGTGAGGCAGCTAGCACAAGAAACGTCGCGTATTCTAAGGATACGACTGGCTGACGGTTTATTGAGGCTGTGCTATGCCCGCATATCGAATGACTTCTACGATATTTCGTAGTTGATAGTTGACTGCGTCAACGTTTCACCCAGTCCTCTCCAGCTGGCAGCGGCCCGCCAAGGGTCCAGCCATCTACAAGGCAACGAGTTTTTGTGACAGAGGAGTGCATATTGCCCCATCTCAGCACCTCGATAGCTAGAACGTTCGTTGGAAGCAACATGGAAGCGCGCTAGGCTGAACACACATGCAAGCCAAATTGTGCCATGACGCTTCGATCTCAACCCCAAGCCCTATTCCACCTGACCGCTACTGCACTGTATGCATCGCAAACGTGTCCAACGTGGACGTTGTTTTGAATAGGTCAATCAATCACATGGTCGAAGCAGACACAAACATGAGACACAAGTTTGGTATGTTGCCTACGGCTACCCCCTTGTTGGTGATCATGTGCCAACATGACAGTAGGCGAAATATAACTGGTACTAGGTATTGCAAACTTGGCATTTATGAAAAGAATTGTGAGCTCGCTTCGTCTTAGAGCTTGAAGAGGTGAGAACTGAGAAGAACTGCCATATCAATTTCGATCAGACCTCTACTGGGCTAGGTCGAATTACATCTGGCACTAAAGCTGAGTGAGATACCATGAACGGAACCTCAACTACAGACCTGTAGGTGAGGCTTTCCCCTATCTAGATGTGAATGTGCCGTTTGGGAAGCGAAGAGGGGAGTAGTTCTGATGGCGCCATGTTCCTTTGCGGATCAGGATTAGCGGTTGATTCTGATGTGCTTACAGCAGGGTAGAGTTTATCACCACCCTTGAAAGAATGGGCTGGCCCATGTTCCTTCAGTATTGGTTTCGTGCATTGTGCCGTTTGTTCCTTACAATAGCGAGTGTGATGGATTACAGTCATTGAAGGGCTCTCAACTTATGGAATATTTAACATTGTGTAATCTTTGGGATATTCATTGACAAAGTGGCATGGTCCCATTGACAGGTATGACTGCACAAATGCATGTTTACGTCTTCCTTCAACACCAGGGCAGCGGCCGTCTTCCCAGGATCCAAGACAATACTGCAGGCACTTATCCGTCGCGGATGGATGTTAAGCAGCCCCGTCCAATCGCAACTCCTGATGGTGCCCCTCAACCATGCATGTACCCTAACGAGGTGACCAGGGGCTCTCGGGACGCTATTGAGGTTAACGAAGAACGTCGTGCTAACGAAACGACGCCGTCTCCCAGGACGATGCCCTTAACGCCAGCGCCACGGTTATAGCATCCCCCAATTGTGAGGCAACACTCCTAGATCATATCTAGAAAGAGCTTCAACATCCTCTTCAATGTGACGCTTGTGGCGTTGATGTAACCGCCTCGACGGGGTTCGGAGCTCCGGGCCAACAGGCGTGGCTGGGCGCCGTTATGGTTACTAACCGTCACATCAGGCAGGTCGCAACAGCTGAAATTCGTTTCTTGTGCGTCTCGGGACATGTGCGTTTCAGAATAGAAACGAATCCGTTACCAAGAAATATGTGACCCCCTGAAACCCTCACAAAGCAAGTTGGTAGTTTCGTCATTTTCGTCCACTTTTTCGATGCCAGCAGTGTGTCTGGGCATTGCACCAACAATGAAAATCTGTCTTTATGCTGTCCGGCTTGCCTCGTTGCAAATACGATGCTATCATCGCTTGCGGCCGCAATCCAATTTAGAAAAGTACTGGCTCAGTTCGACAGGGATCTGACGAACCTGAGGGGCTTGCGGCGACTCTGGAATTGATTAGTACCTCGGTATCCATGTTCAGTAGAGAGTACCTATAATGAGCCATGCCCGAATGTCAACCTTCGTTGCTTTTTCCACGATATGGAGTCGGCGGTACAGTACATGAACCGAGCTTTATGCCAGCTTTTTAATTGCACCTTGAAGTTCCCAATCAACGAAACCAACCAAGTCCCGAAGTCATCACTCATTAGTTTATAATTCCTGTGGTCAGATATATGGATGATATCGATACCACGCAGCTTAAGTCAGATGGCAGTAATCAAGATTTGCTGGTAGAAAGTTTCATACTGCAATGCCTATGAAGTTGAGCGTGAGTCAGGGAGTGGAAACGAACAACTGTGCCTTCGGTAGGCTAGTGCATAGAGAAAAGAGTCTAGTTGCTTCCACAACTCTGTTTTGAGTTATCATGTCAGATCAATTCGAGGGCATCCGGTTTCGTATTTATCACCAGATAAATTGCTTTACGTATCCTGTTGCAAGTGATGGGTTCCGGCGATGTTCTGTGGGGAGATACGGAAGCTTCACTTGCCAATGAGCGCTGATCATTGTTGGGCCGCATCACCTGCAACCTGGGCTCGCACGGCCTAGTCTGGTGTAGCGGAGTTAATCGTTATCTAGTAGACTGTAGTTTGAGTCGACACCAATGCGCGCAACTGCATTGTCTCGTGGCACGTTGTGTCAATGAAGACGACTGACTGTAAGTATGTGGGTATAAGTGAGACAACATGTACCTAAGATACTTAGTATCAAGAAGGATTGTTCTTCTTGCGTGTGGCCTCCTCAAATCCATCATTGTGACGGCAGACGGTTCTGGTGTGGGTAGGAAGTCTGGGTTAAGTAAAAACGGTGCTCACGCCGGCGATGATCGCTGTCAACCTGACAAAGCCACGTGAATCAGGTACCGGCCGAGTTGGCTTTCAGGACCCCTGAGTGCTCTCCCCTGGAAGCTGTACTAGAAGGCCCTTTGGATCCAGACGGCTTGAGGCACCCCCAGACGCTCGCTGCTCATATCCAAGGGACTCCGCCAACGCCATCAAGTAGATAGACGGCGCACTGACTGCGTGGTGGCACCAGACTAGAGTAGAGGAAGACGGATAGGCACATCAATGATCACCCAAGAAAAAGAACGCTTCCCTGGTAGCCTGGGCAGACCCTCACAAGTCTCTCACTAGCTTGAGCGACGAGAGGCTTGAACAGGAGCCCAAGCCCTGACTGACCCTTCCATGGTTGCACTCCTAAAGACGGAAGAGTTTGGATCGCTATTTAGGTGACATGCCCTGACGACTCGAGTCAAGAGAATTGACAGTGGAGTTGCCCTGTACGGAAGATCGTCTACTTCGAGTAGAGCACGCATTTCCCCGAGTATTCGCCCTAGAAATTTGCAGTATCCGATATCTGGTTGGTTCGCCTCATCGGTACGCTCCCGTCCATCCGTTCTCGACGCCGGGCAGCTGGGAACCGAACCTTAAGACCCAACCCTCCACGGGACCTGAAAGCTGGAAAAGCCAGGGGCAGAAGTGCGTTAGAGATGAATTGCCGGGGAGGCGCCTGGGGAGGGGACCGCTGCAAGCCTTGGGTAATGGTGTCTAGGTATTTGGCCTGTGAGCGCAGCCCTGGGGTCCCTTGCAAGAAGCCCGGGCCTTTTTGTAAGTTGGACAGGGGAGAATCCCTGATCTCTTCATGGGAGCTCCACTCCGGCCACCGCGATCCTAGCCCCCCAGAAGAAGGGGTATGGAAGTGATGGTAGCGTACCGGTGCAAGCCATCAAAGCGCCCCCCCAGCCAGAACGACCTAAAGAACAGCCCAAGCTCTGAAAGGGATGTCCTCCGTCTCCTGTAGGCTGTACCTGGCACCAAACAACTTAGTACCAAGCACCGCAGACCTGGGTTGGTGCCACTCAAGGTTAATAGCCCGGTCGTACGGTGCAAATGAAACTGCCATCCATTCTCATATAGCCCACCACGCCCATACTTCCTTCCAGTTTGGCTCTTACTTTTGACGCTCTGGTAATTTCGTTTCTTCTTCGCTTCAGCTCTTTTTTGTCTCTTCTCCCTCCTTTCTTCCCCCTCACCTCTGTCCCATTATCCCGAAGGGAGTCGTCCTCTTCTTCTCGAGCCTTTTCTTCAGCAGATAGTGGGATCGAAAAAGAAAGGAACCTACCTATCAGCGAGCGAGCGCAAATCGACAGGTCTCATCGACCTCACCACAACCACCGAATCGGTTCTCTTTTCTCCACCAAGACTCTTCATTTTACGAGCTGCTAAAAGCAAAAGCAATTACATTGTCTTACGAGTGCCGTGGTGAGACGATTGTGGCAGCTCGTTCTATCGGTGGAGTAGAGCTTCTGGGTCAACTTCCTAAAAGTGAGTGTTGATCCAGGGTCATCATCTCATCGCGCCTTGCTAAAAAGTAAAAGCATCGGAAGCCGACGTGTCGTAAATCGCAACCCATCACAAGCGAAGACACACAATCCAACGACTATTTCCTCACACCTTGACCTCCGCATAATACCTCTTCGCCCTTTTCGCTCACGAAATCCTCTTTTCTCCCCCTTTTGATTGGTCTTAAGTCAACGTTCGCATTCATTGGACTATCGACGGCGCATAATCGCATCCCATTGCCTATTGAACGATCTCTGAATTCTCACAATTCGAAACACGCGCTAAATCCTCTGGATGTCGCATGGATTTCCCACCAAGTCCCTTTTAAATTGACCGGCCTGTGACCTCCGATATTTGGTCATTGAACATTCAGACCTGTTCACCAAGTGCTTCCTTTGCACCACGATAATCACAAGACACCCTACCAAAAAGGTGTCGTATTTAAATGTTTCGCCGATACCGCAAAAACCAGGACCACAGCACTGCTTTATCATCGAGTCAAACACGGGACGACGATAAGGCAATTGCCACAAACCTTCGCGAACTTGGCTTGGTTGGGTCACGCCCGTCCAAATCGAGCAGTCGAAGACCCCGAACCGGCACAGACTCCAAACCCTTTACAGAAGGATATTCCGTGAAAACCAAATCCCTTCGCGGGCAAGACTCAATCTCCTCCACCGGCTCAGTGAGGTCAGGTGTTAGCAACACTTCGCGTCGAGTTGGTAGTATTGATAACAACGTCATGGCGACCAACGCTGATCGAAGTCGCTCGCGGCGAGAGCGAACTTTTGTGGGCAGCGAATGCGCAGTATGTGAAGAGCCACTCGAGCATACTCTGAGAGGCGAGCGCATCCTGCAATTCTCATGTTCACATGTCTCTCACGAGGCCTGCTTTTATGAATTCATTCGCGAATTCGAATCACAATATTGCCCGACATGCGACGCACCTCTACATCTGGATACCAGCAGAGGCGGAAATGTGATCGACATTGGTATGCTGCCTGCTTGAGAGTTAAAGAAAACATACTGATATACTGGCAGAGAAAATTAGTAACATGGTGCGCTCGGTAGGCACAGACTCAAGGTCCGCCATGACGCCAACACCGACAGCAACACCGTGGGATACGCAGACAGCTCGAGCACCTAGTATCGAGAGTAATCAGAGACGACCCATGCAGCATCACCAGCAGCCGCAGCAACAACAACAACAACCACAACATCACAGTGGTGGTCGTGATAGCGTAACTCGAGGCAGTATGAGGGATAGTCGTGACGCACCCCTATCAGATCGGTATGGACCTTCCCGACATGCTCGCAGTGACAGCGAGGCCACGGGTGTTGCATCATCTGGAGGATACCCCGAGACGACACAAAGCGGACCTGCCAGGCGTCACGATTACGATGTCCAAGCGATGGAGACAACACCTGCCAGCCCGAGAGCGATTACACGTAACCCAATCCCAGCGCCAATTGTCACCGTCCGCTCAGAATTCCCAACACTCAACCGATCACGCCAACAACAAACACTCACTTGTCTGGTCACTGTTGAGGTGCCCGATAACAAGTGGAGGCCGGACCCTGAAGACTTGGGTGCTCCAGCTCCACAGCCAGCTCCCGTCGCCAACCGTGCTGAGGAGGCATATGGTCGTCCACCTTCGCCTGCTCGCAGCGCGCCTCGGTTCTACCCGTATGAATCAACAGACGCTTTAGAAGAGATGACTGATAGTCTGCGCAACCGTGTTGATAACTGGCACGGCTTGGACTTTAGCAGGTTAGTGGTGGCGCTGTGCTTTCATTAGCGGGCGATGAATCATTAGTAGGAACGACCAGGCTAATTGCTTCACAGATTTGGGAAATTGAGACTCTATGGTACCCTTAGAGTGGGCAAGGATAAAGTCTCATGGCAGGAATTGGAATGTTTTCTTTTTGCCGAGATGCTCATTTGCGTTAAGGAGAAGAAAATCGCTCCCCAAGCGCAGCAATGGGACGAGAATGGCGCTCCGCGCAAGACCACTCGATGCACGCTCAAGGGCTCGATCCTTATCAAGAAGCATTTGAATGAGGTGTCAGAGACGGGAAATATCGATGAAAACATCCTGACCCTGAGCCTTTCGGTTGCCGAACTGCCCCAGTTCCACCTCCGATTCGAGAACCGAAACCAATTGAAGTTATGGCAGCAAGCTCTGCTCGACCTGAACGCCGTTGAGACGTCTCCTGTACGGAGTCCCGAGTACGATCGTGGCGAGTCAGAAACTGACGAAGAACTTGAGTGGCAGCGTTCACGCCCACAAAGGGTCTCTTCAGTCGCCTCATCCTGGGGTGGTGCGAGGTCCGTGACAACGGCACCCACAGATTATACCAACTTCCCTAGGAGCCCCGCCATGTCGAAGTCGATACATGTTCCTATCGATGTTGTTGTCGTGGTGCCCATTTCCTCTTCTATGCAAGGCGTTAAGATCAACCTGGTCCGTGATGCCCTCAAGTTTATGGTCAACACACTTGGCGAGCGTGATCGCATGGGTCTGGTCACTTTCGGTTCGGGTGGTGGCGGTGTGCCTATTGTTGGTATGACCACTAAGGCCTGGCCCGGGTGGAGCAATATCTTGACCTCTATCAAGCCTGTTGGCCAGAAGAGTCACCGTGCTGATGTTGTCGAGGGCGCCAATGTCGCGATGGACCTCCTGATGCAAAGAAAGTACAACAACCCGATCGCTTCCATTATGCTGATCAGCGATGCCTCTACTTCAGACGCTGATAGCGTTGACTTCGTCGTTTCCCGGGCTGAAGCTGCCAAGATAACCATCCACTCCTTCGGCCTTGGAATGACTCACAAGCCTGATACCATGATTGAGTTATCGACAAGGACCAAGGCTTCATATACCTATGTCAAGGATTGGATGATGCTTCGGGAATGTCTTGCTGGATGCCTGGGAAGCATGCAGACCTTGTCTCATCAAAACGTTAAGCTCAAGCTCAAACTGCCCGAGGGATCTCCCGCCAAGTTCCACAAAATCAGTGGTGCGCTGCAAATCACGAAGCGAGCTACGGGCAGAGACGCAGAAGCATCTCTTGGCGACCTGCGATTTGGCGACAAGCGTGATGTTCTTGTTCAACTCGTTATTCTCCCTGACAATACGTCCCAGGAGCAGCTTCCTCAAGACCCATGGGACAATATCGTTTCGGGCCTGGAAGCGCTTGGTGGTCCTATGGATAACGACAACGAGAGGACGCTCTCAGTTGAAGAGGTGCCCTTGATCCAAGCAGACCTTAGCTGGGGCGATATTCTACGCGAGGGTACAGTTACACACATGCCTCGGCCCTCTCTTCTGGCTATCACGATGCTTCCAGTAAGTGGTGGATCTAAGAAGCCATGGCAGAACTCGCCTCCTATTCCGCCACACCCAAGCATTGTCCAGCGTCGCATGGAACTTCTCACTTCTGATATGCTCACCCGCGCTCTGACTCTGGTGAGCCGCGGCCAGCATGACCGTGCCCACACTCTCTTAAATGAGACTCGGTCAATTCTGAAAGGTCTTGGAAAGGGAGGACTACCTCCTATTCCTCCAATGAGCAAGTCGAACCCATCAGCTCCCTCAACTCCCCATCCTGCCAACGATACCTCACCGGGTCCAGCGACCACTCCCGATCGCAAGCGTAGTCCCTCACCTCCTGCCTCGGCGACTTCCTCAGCCGTCAATGGCTTCCCATCTACGCAGCTGGGCCGTAGCCGCTCCAATGATGGACTAGGACTTGGTGCTGGAATTGACGCCAACACCGTGGCAGCTCTTGATGCCGAACTTGAGAGCAGCTTGGAGTGGATTAACCATCCTGCTGTGTTCAGCCGCGACAGCCGCAAAGCTGTTTTGCAGGCCATTGGTGTTATCAGCTCCCAGCGTGCCTTCACCTACCGCACCCCTATCGAGGGGCTATGGGCTAGCCGCGTTGGCGGCGTGAAGAAACTTACAGAGAAGAGCAGAGAATGGCGTGAAGATGGTGGCGGCGAGGGTGGAATTACAGAGGAGTCTTAGGCTTCTCTGTCTATTTCTTGCTAGCCATTTCTTCTCGTTTCACATTGCCATCAGGGCGAGATTAGCCGCCTTGGCTCTTTTTAATCTTCGGCTCGATTCATGACCCATAATGACCTAAAAACATGGATGTTTTCCACGTCATCTACAAAAGCACTTGTTGCTACTACCACTACTATTACTACTACATTACCTCCGCCGTTTGGTTTCTTGTTCGATTAGGGATACTACAGTTGTCTCTTTCGACTTCCCTCTGGAATTGTTCGATACCCCTTCAATCTACCAACTATCTGGCGCACATCCAACTTTATTCTATGCGTGTTTACTTGCTTTGCATTGTCTTGCATCATCAGAGCCTCTCGACTCATTGCTGTCGAGTAAACACAGCTGGGGCTCTTCTCAGCGATACCTTTTTGGCGATAATCCGTGGTCTTGAGTTTTGCGGTGGGGGGGATGGAGAAGGAAAATGGCTCGAGATACTGGCGTTTACGTTTGTTGGTTAGACTTCTGCAGGCTCTCATAGGATAGAGTCTTTTGTGCTAGACAGTTGTTACTGCCTTACATGTACAGCGCTTTTTGGGATATATGTTCCGCCGATGTACATTACTACACGTGCGTGAGCTTTACGATTTGAATGTATGAATCTCCTCAATCTTAGTCTCATCGTGGTGCTTAATACGGACCCTATAAGTGAAAACTTTTCTTGAACATGTACTTGCTTTTCAGTTGATGTAGAATATCGAGTATAGGCAACGTCGTTGGGGACTTACTACCCACCTGTTGTGCCCGCTATTTGATTGTCACCATTTACTACTCGTCTAGTAACTTCTTATAAGCAGGAACGAGGTTTTGATTGTAGTGCCAACATTGGCTGGAATCTACCAAGTATAGGGCATAACAGATTCTGCACAAGACCCTTAAGTTCGTATAATTATCATGTGCACTTATTTTGACTTCCTTATCTGAGAGGATATCTAGCCATCCATGACACCAGGTGATTATCTCACACATCATACTCATTGCCCACTTTATCCTTTTTGAACGCAGTCCCATTCGTTTAGTCCTCATCCCAGTTCTGTAGGTATTGGTCAGCCAATGTTGATTACAACAGCGAAAGGAGGAACGTACAGGGTTAGGTCCTGGGGGCTTTGGTCCACCAGCTTGTCGTGCTACGATAATCTGGTCAACCGACAGAACTGTGCGGGCGGCCTCGGTGGCAAGCTTGATAGCCCATTGTTTGGAGATGAGGAGATCGAGAATACCCTCATCCTTAGCATCGATGGTGCCAGTGTTGTCATCGTTCTATGGTTCATGTTAGAAGCAGTTTCAGAATATATGGTACTTAATAGAATCAAGACGAACCTCAATATCAACACCAATGTCCCACTCCTCACTGTTGGCATGGGCAGCGTACAGCCGGCTCAGAACCTCGGTGGCGTCGAGCCCAGCACTCTCTGCAATAGTGCGAGGCACCACCTCGAAGGCCTCACCGTACTTCTTGATGGCGTACTGGCTAAGGCCGGGAGTCTTCTCGCCTTGTGCCTGTATCCTTTCGACTAGCTCAACCTCTGTAGCACCGGCGCCGGGAACCAATCGAGGGTCGCGGGTGATAGCCTTGACAACATTAACGCCGTCATCGACAGCACGCTCGATATCATCGAGATGGTTCTGGGTAGCGCCTCGGAGAACCAGAGTGGCGGTTCGGGTAACCTCATCCTCTTGGCGGAAGACAGTGACTCGGTCACCACCAATCTCGAGGGTCTCAACAACGTCGATGCTACCCATCTCGTCGGGCATGGGGGCGCCTAACCGTGCCAAGGGGGTGGCACCAACAACACGGCAGACTCTTCGGAGCTCAAACTTGCTCAGGATTCGAATGCACAGGATGCCATAACGGTTGAGGTAGTGCATGGCCAAATCACCCACTCGTTCACCGCAAACAACGACACGAAGACCGGAATCGTGAAGCTCTTTGATGGATGTCTCAAGTTGGGACTCCTCGCCCTTTGTGAAGTCCACCATCTCCTTGGCATTGTGTAGAAGAACAGTGCCCTTCGTCTCGGTCTGTCCAGCATCAATCGGACAAGTAAAAACACCGACCTTGGCGCGGCTGGCCTTCTTGACAGAACCATCGGGCTCCTTAGGGAAGACCATACCCTTAACAACCTTGCTCTGCTCAAGGCTTCCACCCATGATCTTGACAACACGGATGTTGTCAACATTGAAGTTGGCGGGGTTCTTGGGAAGAACAGCGAGAACAGCCTCGGCAACAAGGTCGGCGAGGAAGGTCTCGTTTCCGTTCTGCTTGCTGGCAATGACGGTGCTAAGGGCCTTGCTGAGCTCCTCCTGATCCCGCAAATCCTCTACCTTATCGACGGCAAGCTCCTCGAGAGTCTCGAGAGCAAACTTTTGGGCCTTCTCGTAACCAATGACAATATCCGAAGTCTTCAAACCCATGCGCAGCAAGTCCTCTGCTTTTCGGAGCAGCTCGCCAGCAAGAACGATGACAAGGTTGGTAGCATCACCCATCTCGGCGTCTTGTTGCTGACTGGCCATAACGAGGAGCTTAGCGGCGGGGTGGACGACGTCGAGTTCGCGGAGGATAGTCGCAGCGTCAGAGGTAAGAATCATCTTTTGCAAGTGGTTGATGACGATCTTGTTGCGGCCATAGGGGCCAAGGGAAGTCTGGACAGTAGAGGCAATCGCCCTGCAGGCATCGATGTTACGGAGGACAGCGCCATCTTCAGAGTCATAGCTTTAAAAGGAGAAAATATAGTTGTTAGCAAAGCCCGTACAAAGGTCGTTGTGATCATGAGGGCGGGATACGGAGAGAGACATATGAAGAGGCGGGGAGCTGCCAGCATAAGGAGGGGAGCAACTTACTTGTTGTAGCCTTGCTTGAACAGACCAGCGTTGGGGGCGTTGGGAATATTGAGCGACATGTTGACTGCCACAGCGCGCTGAGAGCGACAAGTCTGATTGTGGCGGGATCGAGTTGTCGCTGAAGTGGGTGTTTATGTTGAAAGTTGAGGTAGTGCTCCTGGCGATGGATGGATTTCGCCCACCAGCTTCAATGTCCCACCACCCCAAGTCAGAAAAACTTCCACGGGTGTCGTGGGCGGTCGATTTAGTGGGTAGGTACGTACCCGGCTGCCTGGACCGCCTACTACCTAAAGCTTGCCCCTGTAGGAGACTCAGGTAAGGCTGCCTACACCAAGTTCTTGTCGATATTAGGTTTGAGATAACATGAATAGTTTGTTAGATCTTATAGTATCAATTGTGGTTAAGGATTTGAAATCCTCAGCCCGGTGCAGAAAAATTCCATTTACAAAGTGCCTTCTTGCTCATGAACTTCTAAGATATCTTTTGAGGGGCGTGTTTAAGGGTCCTGCCGCCCAATCATATGGAGGTCGACGCCACACGCCCCTGAGACTCAAAGCCAGCCTTGCATCTCTCCGTGGCTGAGTGGCTGAGAAACACGATAAGCGGCGCTGGCGAGCAACAGCGACACCATCGCTAGAGCTCCCCAGCGACAGTGCGCGACTCGCGATGCCCGATTACCACTTCCCAGACGCATCTCCTGCATTCGCATAACTCAAATTCCTCATATCTATGTCCGTAGTCGAAACTTTACCTTGGCTCATCATCGTCAGAACTTCTCTTCTGGTTTTTGCTACCGATTGGCACTAGCTCTAGTCAGAGTATACCAAACCTACCTGGCCCATCAACGAAGCAACCTCCTCTGGGACACGATTCAACCTTCACGCGTCAACAATTGCGCTCAAAGCCATCAGTCAAGACCGACCATCGAGCTGATTTAGCGCTGCCTGGAAGTATAATCCTGATAGGAAGATATCGTATTGCGATATAGCATCACTCGTTGTGACTACTCTTCAATCATGCCTGGTAAGTCTTCTTTGAATCAGTGACATGGCTCATGGTGGGTTCTGTTGGTTTGCGGTCCTGGCTCCAAATTCTGAAGCCTACGGATAAGGCTCAAGCGCCTCCCTTGCACCATCAACCAGCACAATCTTCATTCTCGTGGTATCTTCACGATAGTTTCACTCTTCCCTTCATCGCACCCATCTTCTCGCCCACGGTGCACACGACTTCCTTTTTGATATCCCCATCATCGTAACAGCGACCGCCCAGCATGCCCATCACCCTCAAGCGCAAGGCACCAGAAGCTGACCAGCCGCCTCCTCGTTCTACAGCAATTCCTTCCACACTTCCTCCCTCTGTTGAGGAAGCCTATCGACGAAAATGCGTCCAGCTCAAGAATCGCACGAACGAGGTTGAAGACGCCAACGACGCCGCTCGTCTCCGACTTGCCCGTATTAAGCGCCAGGTCGAAAAGTTGCGGATAGAACGCGCATTCTTACTCGAGCAGCTTGCAAAGCGCACAAGCGCAAATGTGGAAGACTCAGATGGCAGTCCTAGTCCGCCCCCTACAGTATGCTCCCATCTCCTTACCTTTTATTTTCCCCTCGCCTGGCAACCCCTTCTGTCCGGCCTGCCGCGCCTCTACTCTTCACGGCGCCCGGTTCAATGTTGATGCTTTTGCGCTTGGATTAGGACTACCAATTCACCATACCCAGTGAGTTAGCTGCTAACCCCCAGAAGCCTAAAGATAAGCCTCTGCGCACGAAGCGAGGCCACCGAAAGTCCATGATGGCCGACGCCGATTCCAAAGCACCTGCAGGTGCATCCTTCAACACCAACGCGGCCGGTTCCCCCACATCCGAGGCCTTCTCGCACCCACCAGAAGGCCAGTCCAAGGCTTCGCACGCTAACGGCATCTCCAAAGATGACGCCAAAAAGCCCGCGGATGCTTTTGAACTGTTCTGCTTAGAGACACGGCCCGCTCTGGAAGACAAGTACAAGGACAGCGAGGCGGATATGAATATTGACGATGAGTTAGCTCGTCTCTGGAAGGAGCTTTCCGAAGCTGAGAAGGACGAGTTTGATGCCAAATTTGATGCTATTGTGGTCAAGAGCCCTGAGCCAAAAGAAACACCTGTACCCGAAAAGAAGGATGAGAAGCCCAGCGAGTCCAAGCCAGTGGCTCAAGATGAGGACGTCGAAATGGGCGACGACACTGAGGACCAGGAGACGCAGGTGGGAGAGAAGACAGAAGAGTGAGCATGGATTGTATTGTCAAGGGGGCGTTCTGGCGGGTTCACGGTTTCTCAGGTCACGTCTTGACCAATGTACTATTCAAATGTTTTCGCACTAAGGGAGCTAATGTTGAGAGAGGGTCAAGAGCTATAGATCAAGGAACACAAGCTATTCGGGCGCATCGTCTTT
Source organism: Fusarium sarcochroum (assembly GCA_013266185.1). Classification (NCBI taxonomy): domain Eukaryota; kingdom Fungi; phylum Ascomycota; class Sordariomycetes; order Hypocreales; family Nectriaceae; genus Fusarium; species Fusarium sarcochroum. The sequence continues at coordinate 21,310 of JABEXW010000921.1, forward strand.
AATCTTGCCGCGAAGCCGTCTATCTAATACTTGCATATTTTACACCGTTACTCCCGATCCTTACGTTTTGCCCATTCTAGTCCTCCCATATGAAACTGAAATACATGGCCCAAGTCGCTGGATTAAAGGTGAAATAAGAGCAAAAAACGAAATAACCGACCCGAGATTTATTCGCCAACGTATAAATCCACCACAATGTTTACCGCAGCGACGAGAATCTCTGCGGCGATGAGAACGATTACTGAAAGGTCGAGTGGTTAGTGAAGTTTACTTGACAGGAGAAAGACAAGGATGTCATACCAATCCATTCCAGCTTCTCATCATGACCGTGACTGAGTTCTCCCTTGAGCACAGCCAACAAATCTGCTATGACATCGAGACGTTCCGTAAGGAGGCCAACACGCTGGTCCATCTCAAGATAACTCCTGACAGCCTGATAGACGGGTTCGAGCTGGGGCTCTACCCAGAAGAGTTCAGGCGTGTCGAGGACCGAACCGTTGAGGTGAATGTTGATGCGGAGGATGAATAGCTCTCCGATTTGCATGTTGATCTGCGATCGCCTAAGTGCAATCTTTCCTGTCGTGGCTATTTGTGTAGGGATATCTTTGCAGGTATCGACCGTCGACGCGATCAACTCTTCGAAGAGCGAAGTCTGGGTACGGTTAACAGAACATATTTGATACATCATGGGTTTTCATTCACTGACCTTAACACTCTGTGCTAGCGCATGAGAAATGGCCAGCTTGGTCATGTAGTTGTTCTTATCGCGGAGGGTGATGAAGTCATTGTAGATGCGGGCCTGGTAATCCTTGGTGTAATAGAAGTTGAACAACTCCGTCTCAACGTCGTCTGGTGCAAGCTTCTCGGTCTCAAATTTGGCTATTTCCTTGAGAAACCTAGCTTCCTGAGTTTCAGTCATTCCCCAGATGACCACCACTCCGTAGTCGAACAGGAACACCTCGGGCGTGTGTACCTGTATATCAAAGTCGGGGTTGGTCTCGCTTATCGAGTCGTGGTCTTCTACTGCCGAGCCCAGAAGGTCCGCGCTGTCAATGTGAGAGCCATTTCCATTGCCGTTACCATGTGTATGAGCATGACCATTGTGCTCAGAAGGATAGCCCTGGGCCTCAGAACCAGCTTCTTCTGCATGTAGATCAATCAAGTCGCTCCTTTGCTGCGCGACATCAATGGCGTCACCTCCTGTTGAATGTCGCCGTTCATAATTCTGAACTGGATCGCGACTGCGCGCGCTTTTCGTGGTGTAGTTGTACGGGGTATATATGCATTCGTCGATAAGCTTTGGGTTCGCGCCCCTGGTCTTCCCACGTCCCTTCAAGAATCTCATGAGAGCCTCCATCTCGTACCGATTTGCGGTGCAGTACGCTGTAACACGCGGCAGCCGGTCTCGGTCTGCCTTTCCTAGTTTCGCTGCATCCCTTCGTGCGGCAGGGTCCTTAATACGTGTATACTGGGAGTAGACGTCTCTTCCACTCTCCTCATCTTCAGGGTCGTCCAGGTCAGGATTAGGTAGTAGCTTGAGCTTTTCCGTCTTTTTTGTGCTGCGCTGAGGGCCAATCTTGGGACCGAAAGCTAGATGGGCGACTGCAGGTACTGACCCCTGGCTGTTTCGTCTTCGTAGTTTGTTGTTGAGCGCTGTGAGCATAGGAGGGCCGCCAGCGGCGCCACTGACGGAGCCAACAACATGATGTCCAGGACTTCGATGTTGGAATGGCTGTCGACTCGGTTCAATGGTTCTTGTAACGGGGTTGTCGCTAAAAGTAACGGATCGTGTTCCTTTGGGGCGATTCTCGGTTGTCGGGAGAAGAGGCGACGACTCGCTAGGTGCAGCGTCTGATGTGGTGGTATGAGACTCCATTTCGGTTTAAGTCGGCGAAGCTTGAAGAGAGTAATGAGGTCAGAGAAGATCAGTCGAGGCGATCAGGTCGTGTATAATGCAGTCCCAGCCATGCGTGTCGCTCTTCGATAGAGCGTACAGAGGCACTGATTGGAAATGATACGACAAGAATGGTTGATGACAGGTGATGACAAAGGTAGCTAATCTTATGGTGTCAAGGTGAAGAACCTTTCTAGAGTTGCTATGGATTACTTGTAATGACGTCTGCAAAAGGTTTTGTCCAATTTCCGCGACGCGAACGGAAACGATCCACCGAAAGCCCACTTGGGCTTCCATGAGCTCCTTGTGGGGCTTCGGTGAGCCACCTAGCCACTAAAACAGCCTAGAACGTCTTACAAGCCTGCAGCATGCCTGCCAAATGGCGCAACTTGACTACGGTACCTATCATACAATAGGTACCTACCTGACCTTCCAGATGGCCAGAGAAGAACATGATGTTGAACTCCATGTGCGTAAAAAGAGAGAGAGAGAGAAAATCGTTATCAATACCTGTGCCAAAGGTCATCATAACTCAGGTATTAAATTCTCTCCTCCAATGACCATTTTTCATTGTACCATTCTATCTCATGTAAATGACTTCTCATCAAGATAGGTGTCTAAACATCAATAATCTTTACATCTGACTTGAGTCCAGATTTGTCCAGTCGGTCAATTAGACCTTGTCCCAGGCAGGCTGGAGTATAAGATCCTCCAGCGAGTTGAATGTCGTCTTCCAGGATCGTAGCAGCAATCTCGGCAAGGAGCTTTCCTGTCACTATAACAACCATGTTAGAAACACTGAGTACGTACGTAACTTCTCGAGTGATGTGCTCAACTTACAGAAGTACATGCCACCACGATGCCACATACGGCAAAAAGCTGCCTTGCCAACGGACTTTTCGGAGTCAGGGTACGCAATGCCACGATACTCGATTTCATCTCTTTCCGCATCTTCACGTTGAGCACCTTCTCCGGGTTGATAGACACGCTTCTTGAGAAAATTCCTCAATGGAGCGAACGACACAAGTAGCATACCACCGACAATCAGAAGCCAGTGGATGAAGATTCCGTGAAGCCAATTGCGGGCTTTCATTCGTTCTGTCCATACAAAATTGGGACCATAGAATTCGTCTTTGCGAGATGGTGTCTGGGACAATAGACCCCAGGTACGCTCAACGACTGCAACGTCAGTCGAGCCCATTGCAGATGTAGTCAAGAGCCCGAGGTTGGGAACACTTTGGACGCCAAATATCTTCTGGAGGATAGAGCTCTTGGGCCGTGTAGGCTCTTTGTGAGGAATAGGAGATTGGGCATAAGGGCTGCTTGCCTCTCTTATTTCCTTCAGCGAGAAGACGTCCCAAATACTCAAAGCAGTAGCAAGGGTGCCCCCAGAAGGCGTCGAACTGTAGCCTGGTCAACTACTTAATTACCAGCCTCAATGGTTATAAACCAACCTGATATTGTGGACAGAAATGGTCACCTCTTTTGTCGGGGAGCCCAATTCAGTGCGGATTGCCTTGGCCAAGGCCCATGTGCTAAGATCAGCAGGAGCAGATTCGACTCCAGCTTGAGGGATGAGGATGGCACCCGTCTTTTTGGCAGTTGATTCGTATTTCTTAATCATCTTGTGAACCCAGGCGGCCTCACCAGTAACGTCCACATAGTGAGTACCCGCCTCAGCGCAGGCCTTGTAAGCATACTCGCCATAGAGACTGTAGGGCCCAACTGAAGTGATGAGAACGCAAGTCTTCTTTGCGAGTGCGCTCAAATCCTCGTCGTTTAAACTCGCAATCTCAATTGCTGTGCAAAGTTAGTCCATAGTTCGGATTTTCAAGGGTGCAAGACAGATAGACCCTCATACCTGGTGGTAGTCGATCAGAATTGCGCTGATTACAATCGTCGACAACAGCCTTCAACTTGGACTCGTTCCTACCTGCGACAGCCCACTTGAGATCAGTTGCAAGGTGTGTTGCGATATATTCAGCCGTCAATTTTCCCGTGTAACCTTGGGCGCGGTTAGAATACGGTCACGATCTTGTTTAAAAATCCAATCGTGAGAGCGAAAACTCACCGGTGGCCCCAAAGACAACTATGTCGTACTGACGGCCATGATCTTTAATGAAAGGCATTGAGTTAAGAGCTGGACCGGAAACAATAAGTGTCTATGTCAAGCGGTTAAAATCAGAGTACCGATTGTAGAATAGATTTGAACTATCTTGAAAACAGCAGATGTGGCGGTTGAAAGAAGGAGAACAAACGTAGCACTCCTTCGAGAATGATATGTTGACGTATCTGCCTTTTACATCATTCTGGCCTTTTGAGCCGGGGGTCGTTCATCAATCTTCCGATCAGGTCAAAGGCGGCTCTGGGGACCCTTGCAGGCGCCTCATTCGCCCCTGGCATCAGCATCTTAATTCAGTGTACTTAGGTAGGTAGCTAACAAATGGTACTACGTCGTATGTATCGATGCCTTCAGATAACACATGCCAACACGAGAAGACCGTCCTGACCAAGACACTCACATAGAGCAACATTCCAAATAAGAGAACTAGATTATACTATGAAATTTTTGCCAATGAAGAATTTTTTTCATCAAGTGCGGCTTTCAATATGAGCATTGCATCCCTCTCGATGCTAGTAACCACTTGTAAGAGCTTCATGAATCATGTAACGGCAGATGCAACTCGAAAAGTAAATTCTGCCGAGTCAGTGCACGAGAGCACAGAAATACGCAACTCATCCTGCTCACATCAATCTGCCGAGGTTTTCCCCCACGTCACAAAAAAAAAATTTGAGGGCAACTCAAATTGTGGAGCTCCTTCGCTTCCCCCCACGGGCTTGCCCTAAGAACCACAACTTGTGGTCGGTCTTTCCAAACATTTTCGGTGTCAGCCTCCTAACCGTAGTCGAGCAACTTCACCTCCGCCCGAGCATCTTCTCGTCTTCATCCCTCCCAAGACGTCCCACACATAAACCTTCAAGATGACCAAGCGAACAAAGAAGGTCGGTGTTACGTATGTATCGCCCTTCATAATTGATGATGAAGCGCAAGAGCTAACAACAGCACAGCGGTAAATACGGTACCCGGTAAGTTTCACGACGAAACCCCAGCCATGCCCGAAGCATTTCGAGAACGATTTACCATCCGTGAGCCCTGCTACGATGCTGTCTGCGGCTCTGTTTCTGGTATCGACGACTGTTCTACGAGCAAGCGATGTATATCAACTCAATCGACTGGACCACCTTCGGCACCACTGGGAGGAATGGTCACGCCAAGGGCAGCACGAGACAGAACGAAATGCTTCGGTTTGGTAAACTCGTGGAATTATGGAAACTAACACCTTCCCCTCTAGTTACGGTGCTTCCCTGCGAAAGCAGGTTAAGAAGATGGAAATCACCCAGCACGCCAAGTACACCTGCACCTTCTGCGGCAAGGTCACCGTCAAGCGACAGGCTACTGGTATCTGGGACTGCAAGTCTTGCAAGCGCACCGTCGCTGGTGGTGCTTACACCGTTGCGTGCGTTATCCCATTCTCGCTCCAGTAGCGTAGTAGTCTACTGCCGCAGACAACTAACCAAATTTCTAGCACCCCCGCTGCCGCCGCTATGCGATCGACTCTGCGACGACTCCGAGAGATTGCTGAGGTTTAAGCGTGGACTTTAGCGGGAGGAGAAAACGGCTTTGCTTTTCGGTATGGTGTACGGGGGGGAATATGGATTTCGTGCCTACACTACGAGTTGACGGTCTGGACGTCGACACCCGATCTTCGGCCATATAGAAGCCGATCGATTAGCAATGAACAAAAAAGAATTGCATGGTTTCCGGCCTTTTCAACGAAGATGGATATCACATCACCGCAACATTTTCAACCGCTCGTGAGGTCATGACCAGCCAGCACTGGCGGTTCCAGCTGCTCGGGAACCCAACTTATCCATTATGCAATTTTGATGGCATCATGGTGGGGGGGTTCAATGCCATGGATATTCGGCGTCCCCAACGACATTTCTAATCTTGCTACGTCATGAATAGCAAAGAGAAAACTTCATATTCTATGTCCTCGATATGTGAAAGGTAAACGATCCATTCTGTTCTGAGTGGTTCGCAGATGCGGCAGATTCGTCTTGGGACAAGGCTGGCTTGAACGAGGCCCATGCACGATCATACTTGAGCCTAGGACATCTGAGAACCAACCATCAAAGTTCTGCTTTTACCGCCTGCATCCCAAGCCTGGTGTGGGCTTCAGGTCCACTACGCAAAAGCGGTAACTCTGCCAGGAGCTCAATGCTCATATGCATGATTCGTCCTAGACAAGTGCATCTTCCAAACCAAGCATTTATGAAAAGTAGTAACATGAAGTCGGCTCACAAGGTAAGATGTATCTTTGTGTTTAACTTGTCGGGCTACATAGGATATCGAAACCGCCCACAACGACGGAACGCTTCGGGTGTCAGAATGTGCGACTTGGGCGGAGCGGCTAAGGCCAATTGTGGAGGCAAATATGATAACGCGAAAGCCAGGTCGAGGTGGGATCCGTCACGAGGCCGCATCGTCTGGTCTAAGAGAGGAGAGCTAGTGGTACTGCAGGGCAAGGTAGATCTTGGCAGGTCGCATCCTCCAGGCCTCTGGCATTTGTTGTACTTTGAATAGCATATATGTGCGTCAGGGACGATAGCTCCAAAGACATGGCATGGTCTTGAATTAACCACTTGATAGATAGTCTAGTAAAGGAACGTTAGCCCAAGGCTAATACCACTCTGTAGAACTGATGCATAGCGGTACTTATTCATCCGATCAACAGGGAGGGGGGGGGTCAACAATGACACTCTAGGTACCTTACCGCGCGGTCCAAGAAAAACTTGAGATAGAAGGAGTTTCTATTGAGATCTTAAACCTAGGTAGGTAAGATAGAAGAGAGAGAAAT